>PVIC010025996.1:0-24853 GCA_004025085.1 Thryonomys swinderianus
TGTCTTTTTAAATAAAGCTTTCCCTGTCTCAAGGCCATAAAGGTAACTTATCTCTGTTACCTTTGAAAAATTGTATTTTTATATAATATGAAATATATATGATATATATTTATATAATATGAAGTAAAGATCAAGTGTAAACTCCAGACTTCATCAGTTTTCCAGTTTCAGCTAGTACCCATTGTTAACTCCAACCCAGGGTACCACATTACTCTACCTTTTGAAATTTGCTTTAGTCTGGAATTTAAAGGATTTTGCTAACACTACCAGATTGCTATCTATGACCCATGTTTCAGTTATGCCCAGTCAGGGCACTGCATTGCTTCTTTGGAATCCCTCCTTAGTGCCTCTATCTAGAAATAATCTCTTCCTCTTCATTTCCATAGATTTTTTAAAATTTTTACTTCTCTTGTGCTTATTGGAATACTTCTGCTGATCTGTCTGTCCCTTCCAAGTCATGAATAAAATCAGTTTTAGTACATCCGTATAAGACCTGAACCGTACTTGAAACTAAATCAGTTTTCTTAAGTGTAATCTACATTACTTTGTAAAAAGTGACCAAATCACATCAGGTTAGTGACTTGGTCTAGTCTAGTCTTGGTGAATTAAAAATCATAAAATTGAACCACCCTAGTTATTTTCAATCACCCTATTTCTCGGGAAGATAAAGAATGGAGTTTGGGGAGCTAGAGATTTTAGCTCAGTGGTTCTGGCACCTGCCTAGCAAGAGCAAGGTCCCTGGTTTGATCCCCTGGTAACAACATACAACAATACTGGGCGTGGTGACTCATGCCCATCAGCAATGAGTACCACATACCAGAATGCCAGGCATGGTGGCTCACGTCTGTAATCCCAACACTCGGGAGGCAGAGGCAGGAGGACTGCTGAGTTCAAAGCTTGCCTGGGCTATGTAATGAGCTCAGGGCCAGCCTGAACTACAAAGCAAGACGCTGTCTCAAAAAAAACAAAAAAGAATGGAGTTGGGTATCAGATCTCGCCTCATAGTCTTTCTCAGCTTCTTGGTACTATGCTCCTATAATTAGAGCTCTCAAGAAACATATTTGTTTCATTAGTACTTACAGCTGTGAAACTAAAAAGGCACATTTGAATAATTTATTTAAATGAACATATTTAAAACATTGACTTTTCTAAAATGATCTCACATTTCCTGCTGTATTTAGGGCTTCATATTTTATAACATATAGATTATATCTGAGATCTCCTTAATTATACATCCAAACTGCTAGTAACTAGCAGGTGTAAAAATGAGGGGTTGCAAAAACAACTTTAAATGCATGTTGCATGGTAATAGTGTACCAACACAATATATAGAAGTGACAGTTATATAGTGATAGTTCAGTTAAAAGATAGTTCTCCAGAATGAATAAATAGCAGATCTTCCATGCATATGTATTATATGTTTAAAAAACTGGTATATATTTTGTTGTTTACATATTTCTATTGGGTAGAAATACCTTATATTTCTACCAACTGAAACAAGCACATACAGTATTTCCACTGAAAGACTTGTTTGCAAATGTTCATAGCAGTTTTATTTATAATGGCCAAATAAAATCATTCAAAATGTTCATCTCCCAGTGACCAGATATGTGAATTATGATATCATCAAAAAGTGGATAACCAAAAAAAAAAAGTGGATAACCAATAGAAAGGAGTAAGCTGTTACTAGAATATTCACATAGCTTAATCTTCAAGATATTATGAAAGAAATCAGATAGGAAGAGTATATGCTGTGTATTTATTTGAAATTATTACATAGGCAAAACCAATGAGGAATGTAATAAGATCAGTGCCTAGGGCCAGGGTGGATTAAATGCATGACTAGCAAGGAACCCAGGGAACTCTGGGTGGGAGAAATGTTCAAGATCTTGATTAATGTGGATCTTACACAGGTATGTATACGTTTGTCAACATTCATCACTTATAGTAGGTGCATTTCATTCTGTGTAAATTATGTTTCAAAAATTGATTTGGGTTAAGAAGATAAATATTTTGTGATTGTGAAAACTGATTTAAAAAAAAAGTATAGGCTCACACACCGAGATACAGGGATATGTGGGGCCAAAAGCAATTAATTTGATTAGGACAATCTAATTGCATTGATAAACTTTGCATGTTAGACAAATTGGATAAACTGATAAAAGAAGCCTTTTGTACTTAACATGAAACTTGGATATTGATTTTTAAAATAGCTAAATTATCATATCCAAAAAGAAACCCCATAAAACTATCTGAAGAAAAATTAGCACAGTTTGAGTTTAAATTTTTATCGATGAGTTTTTAGATCAAGTTTTTAGAAGTTAGGGTGTAGAAAGAAGTCCTGAGGTTTTGTTCCCTGACAAGGAAGACATGTGCATGTGTTAGCTTGATAGTTATTAAAGTAGTATTAGATATGTACATTCAGGTGTTAAGTGATACTACTCATCAAAGATAAAAATCTTGTTTCTTTTAGTTCTATCTGTGGGGCAGAAGTCACATCAGGACTGTGTAGTAGAATATAACAGTAGTGTAGATGAGATCACTCATTTTACCATGGAAGTCTGGGGAAACAAGGTTGATTAGGTAGAATTTTAATTCATAAAACATATATTTTCTGTCTATTGTGTGTGGGTAAAGTTTAAAATGAGGTAGCTAGTAGGATCAGTAAGGATCTCAGAAACACTATTTCAGTCCACTCTATTTCATCTGTATTTAGATGTTTAAAAGCAAGACTGGTGTTGATGACATAATTATTGTGACAGAGGAATTCCTCACTTTGTCATGCTCTGTTCTAGACAAACGTTGCTGACTGTGTTTTAAAGATATAGGTGAAATAAGAGAGCAATAAATATGATTTAAAAGGAAAGTATATGTATATAGGGAGGGGATGGGGGTTGTAGGGTGAGTAGGAACATGGGTAAAAATGAAAATTAACTCATGTCATATACTCGTACAAATTTCCCAATGTTTAGTGTGATTGTGAGATTTATCTCAGTGGTTCCAGTGCCTGCCTAGCAAGTGCAAGGTCCCTGCTTTGATCCCCAGTACAACACCAGGCATGGTGGCCACACCCACCAGCAATCAGTATCACATACTACAAATGCTGAGTTTGGTGGTTTAAGCCTGTAATCCCAGCACTGAGGAGGCAGAGGCAGGAGGATTACTGAGTTTGAGACTTGCCTGGACTACATAATGAGCTCAGGGCCAGCCCGAACTACAGAGCAAGACCCCATCTCAAAATATAAAGAAAGAAAGATGTGTGTGTGTGCATGCGCGCACGCACACAGGCATGCATGTGTGTGCATGTGTGTACATGCATGCTATACTGGAGACTGAGCCCAGTCTTTTGTACTGAGCTACATCCCAGATATTTTTTATATTGGGACAGGGTCTGAATAAGTCACTAAGTTACCCAGGCTGGGCTCAAACTTGAGATCCTCTTGCATCAGGCTCCCAGAGTGTTGAATTACAGACATGTACTTCTACACCTGATACTTTGATACTTTCATTTTTACAACTCCTGGTCCACAAAAGAAGAACAGTTATTGACAAAGCACAGTTCACCAGTTATGTAACTCTTCACTAAACAATGGTGAATACACCTTATTGTATATATAGATGCAATATTTACAAAAGTTGATCATGTGCTATATCATAAAGGTAATTTTAATAAATTTCCAAGCATTAATAAAAAATCCTTTTGTATGTAATCATCCACATGAATGAATAAAGGGGGAAAGTACATAGTTATTTCAGTAGATAGCATTCTGTGACCATAATGAAATCAAATTGGAAATTGACAATTTAAAAGACTTTTTAAAGAATCTATGAAAACTTTAAAACATTCTCCATAATAAAAAGTTTAAAAAGTTTTATAATAAAATTATAAATTGCTATTTTATAGAATTAATATAATTTATAAATTTATAGAAGTAATATAATTATACTATAATAGAATTATAAATTATATATTTATAAATTAGAAATTTATGGAATTAATTGTCCTACAATAGAAATTATAAAATTACTTAAAGATGAATATACTGCATACCGAAACATATAGGATGTAATTTAAAAAGTAAAAATAAATTTGTAGCCTTAAAGGCACCTAAATATGTGAAATGCTTGTAAAAAATTAAGCATTCAACTAAAGATTAAAGAATAGCATCAGCATAAGAAAAGCAAAGGAAGAAAGCAAGAAATTAATAACAAAGAAAACAAATCAAAGACCAATACTTCCAAATGGTAGTTTTTAAAAAGACTAATATTAAAGCTAATAAAATAGGGCTTGGTATTTAGCTCAAGTGGTACCGCTCCAACCTTGGATGCACAAGGGCCCAAGTTCGATCCCTGGTACCACAAAAAAAAAAAATCTAATAACTGGACACTTAGCAAGATTGATCAAAGAAAAAATATAAAATTTAGTGCTCAAATAATTCAGTGCTCAGCTAATGTGTGGCTGTTTATTCTCCAAGCTGCATTTCAGGGAGTCTGGTGACATGTAGAATGGGAAGTGATCGGCTTTCCAGACAAAGACAGCAAGCGCAAGGTCCCTGGTTCGATTCCCAGTAACCACATACAATAATACCACAACCAGCAATCAGTATCACATACCATGATGCCAGGCATGGTGGTTCACGCCTGTCATCCCAGCACTCTGGGAGGCAGAGGCAGGAGGATTGTTGAGTTCGAGACTTGCCTGGGCTACATAGTGAGCTCAGGCCAGCCTGAACTACAAAGCGAGACCTTGTCTCAAAAAAAATTTTTTTTAATTTAAAAAGATCAGTTACTATAAGGAGATACAAATGAAAATATCCTAAAGGAATAGAATTTTGTAATGTGACTATTGTTATAAATTTCTTCATTAAAGAACTAACAGGAGAGAGAAAAATACGTACTTATTTCAGTGACAAAAATCATGACAAATGTCATTGTTAACCAAAAGAAATAAAAGAACTTCTAACCAAAGTTGAACTACAAGGAATTTCTTTAACTTATTAGAATATTTCAAAAACCAGTGACAATCATATTTAATGACAAAACTTTAGAAGCCTTCCAATTAAAATCAGAAAATAAAACAAGCAATGTGTGCTGGCCTTGCTCCTGTTACACAGTGAGCTAGGGGATTTAGACATGGGCACTGGAATAACAAAGAATCTAGGAGATTAGAGATAAAATTGCTTATGGGAATACACCTTTTGTGTTGTTTTACAGGAAATTCCTGTAGGAAAAAATGCTTGTGTTGCTTGCTATAAGTCTAGGGTTTAATGCAGACTTACATATAAAACTATCAGGTTAGTAGTTGATGGTATCTCAGGTGTGCTTAGCCCAGCTAACTAGTAATAGTAAACCCAGTGTTCTGTGACACTGGACGTACTTTCTTTTCATTAGCAATTTATGTTCATAGTTTGTACACTTAAACTGATAAAATTAAGTACTACCAAGTAGCTTTATAAATTTTAAAGCTCAACTGAAATATTTTACTAAGTGCTGTTTTAGATGAAAATGAAATTATGCAAAAGTAATAAGAAACAGGAGAAATGATTTTTTGTGTGTGATAGATCCCTTAAACTCGTATTCTGATTTAGAATTGCCTTAGTGTAGATTTAAATCTTACTTACATTTTAGATTTGATTTTGGAGATTGTACTTCAAAGTATGGACAGCCAGCCAAGCTTAATCACAACTTTAAATCCAAGGTAATATTGCAGACACATGGTGTATTTCAGTCTTAGTTGTTATTTACTGGTAACCTGGACAGAGTACATGGCATGGGGCATTCTGTGTTACTCAACCCTCTCCTCCTCCTTCACAATCCTATTTTATAATTAGTTTTCACATTTTATAGTTTATCTTGCCTCTTCTCCTAGGAAGCTAGAATTTTTTTCTTAAGGAATTGAAAAAAATTGTGGAAAAGAAACCACAGAGTTTTAGGGCTATTTCTACTTAGGAATAAATATTAATATTTGAGTTAGATTGTCTGCCTTTCTTCCACATCGTTTATGTACAGTATTTTAAATGTTTTGGTTTTCCTTCACTGGTCACTAATGCTTTTGTTGAATCTGTAGTGTTCTCTTCTACCCTGTCTATTCTGGGTCTGTTTTGTTTTGTTTTTCTTTCAGCTCTTTGATGAGACTGTAGAGAAGTAATGGCAAATCTTTTGAAGCTTTCAGTGATAGAAACCAGTCCACGGTGTTGTGCCGTAGGTTTGTCGCCACTGCTAGAGAGGGTAATATTTTAAAGAGAGGCATTGCCTGGCCTGGGTTGCTACACTACATAGGCCATGATTTCTGCCTGATTTCAATTGCAGTGTGTAAGCGTGACAGGATGCAACAGGTGGTCCTTCTGCTGACCAGCAACTGATTGGGGAGGGTGGAGGCTGATGATGGATGGATATGTCCAATGACAAAAAAAGCAATTCCATGAATATGAGTGTGCAGAGTAAAATTGGGACCGGCAGATGGTAGGTCTAAGCTGTATCTTATTTCTTTCTGAGCTATGAGATTTGCTGGGGTTCTCTTTTCACAGAAGCCAGCTGGGACTGCCATTAACTGCCAGCACTCCCTGGTTTTTATAGAAGACACTTGTTGCTTTCTTTAGAATTGTTCAGCCTCTGACTTTCATATATGGCTTTATGTTCATTTGGTGGCAAAACATGTTACTGCACAGCAGAATGTATGAAAACTGACCTTTCTGTGAGGAACATTCTGATTAGGTTCCATTTTTACAATACGGTCACTTTGAAATCCGGCTTTTCCTTGTTCCTTCTTTATCTGTGATATTTTAAATTCCTGTGGTTTCTACTATTGCCATTTCAAATCTCATTACTAGCAGTTGTTCACATGTTGTGAAGAACAGAAACATTTCTCATAAAACCCCACAGAATACAAGGGTATAACTTTAAATCAAATAGATCTGCCAGTTTTAGCTTTCCTTTATATCAAATTTAATTTCCTTGATCAAAAGTACTTTTTGAAATACGTTTTGGGTTTGATTCCTATCTACCTACTAATTGACATAGTTCCACAAGAGAAACAGTTAAATTCATTATAACCAGTAGTACTGAGTCTGGTTTAAATTTAGCATTTGAGAAGAAAGAAAGAAATGCAGAAATTAAAGGTAGGATCATATAAGGTATGGTCACCAAAGGAGAAGCTGGAGATGAATCTCAGAGTCATGCTTATTACATATCTTTAGGAAATCCAGATTGTGCAAGAAGGGAGAATAATCATTTTCCATAATCTTTTGCTAACTTTGTTTTGATATCTCTTCCCCAGTGATTCCAACAGAAACCCTAATGTTCACTTTTTCCTTCTTTTTTTTTTTCTTTTTTTTACCAAACAGATAAAGTTCCCATCTCTGAACCAATTACTATCACCTAGTGGCCAGACCTGAGGTTTTTTCTTCCTATCTCTGAAGCTTAGAAATGGTGCTAGATCCTCCACACACATATATAGAGTTGGAAATGGGGGAGGAAGATTGGGGTGATAATAACATTGGGAGAGGAAAGGGATGCTGCATAGTTAAAAACGCTAAATATCCCCTCCATTCCCAAAGCTGTTTAGAGGTAGAGGACTGTCTTTTAAGTCAGGAATGCACTAGCATCTGGTTCTTTAGCTAGAACTTTATCTAAACCTAACTCCTCCCCTCATTGCTTTCATTTTGCTGCAGATACCTATTTCCCAAGTTTACACTGTGTTGGACTGAGTTTGTAGACATGAAGGTCCATGTGCCATGTGAAACCATTGAATACATCGAAGCCAACTATGGTAAGAGCTGGAAGATTCCTATAAAGACATGGGACTGGAAGAGTTCTCCACCCAATGTGCAGCCCAATGGAATCTGGCCTGTTTCTGAATGGGATGAAGTTATCCAGTTATACTGAAATAGTAGGTTAACATGGGAGTTTCTCTTCTGGAAAAAGAAAAGCTTTTTTTCTTTTCTCACACATCTGCTTATCAAACATAGGTGACACCACCACAACCACCATCCAAAAAAAAGGACAGGTTCTTTTCTAAGCCATTGTAGTTCTTAAACCATGTATTGAGTTTCTGTGTGCCACGTGAAGTGCTAGCTTACAGTGGAGAATCAGAGATGAATAAGCAAATATTTCCCTCCTTTTCCTATGCCTTTGGTAAGGACCCCAGCTTTCTCTTGAGAGAAGTTCCTCCACCCTTTGAAGGGCTGAAATAGAACAGGATCTATTTTATAATGGCTTTTTTAATGTTTAGTAGTATTTAGGCTAGAAAATGAGCTTATCAGGCAAACACTAAGGATGTGCTGGTTAAAAAGAATAATTCATTCCTGTTCTCAGCATTCCAGCTGGTATGTGAGTGGCGCATTTTAGATTGTAAACTCTGTGTTAATATTTGGGGCTGGGGATTTAGCTCAGTGATTCTGGTGTCTGCCTGGTATGCTCGAGGTCCCGAGTTTGATCCCCTGTACCACACATACCACAGTGTTGGGTGTGGTGGCTCACACGTGTAATCCCAGCACTCAGAAGGCAGAGGCAGGAGGATTGCTATGAGTTCAAGGCTAGCCTGGGCTGGCCTTGGCACTTACTGATAAATCATTCAAGCAAGACCATGTTACCAGACATGATGTTGAAAGAGTTATTTCACAGAACTTACGTTCCTTATTTCATTCTCAACCACTCTGTTCAATAAAATTATGAGTGAATCATGGGCATTTGTTTTCCATATTTATAATCCTTGCACTTCCAATTTTAATGTTAACACTAAAATGTTAATAGAAATACCTCTAATTTTTCTGAATAGACTCTCTTGTATGAATTCAGGGCCAGTCTGAACTACAAAACAAGACCTGTCTACAAAAAAAAAAAAATTAGGATTCCTTGCTGTAAAGGAGGAAAGTGACAATAATCTGTGATAAAAGAATACACATAAATTTGCTTTAATAGATGATTCAGTCAAACTTTAAAAAATATTCAAGTGATCAACTTGTGTGGGATTAAGGAAAGATGCTAGCAGATTCATTTTCAAGCAATCTATGTAGAAGTGCTTTGGAACATAGGGCATGAGTATATAAGGGAGGGTGAGAGCTTATTTTTACCCTGTCAAGATAAATACATTTCCATACACTTACTATTTTCATTTTGAAGTGAGAAGAAAGCTGATGTTTGTATGATGCTTAAGTTTCCAGCCATTGTGAGAATATTTTCTCTGACCTCTGTTGGCACTTACTGATAAATCATTCAAGCAAGACCATGTTACCAGACATGATGTTGAAAGAGTTATTTCACAAAACTTACTTTCCTTATTTCATTCTCAACCGCTCTGTTCAATAAAATTATGAGCGAATCATGGGCATTTTGTTTTCCGTATTTATAATCCTTACACTTCCAATTTTAATGTTAACACTAAAATGTTAATAGAAATACCTCTAATTTTTCTGAATAGACTCTTGTATTTATTCATCACTCATACCTCCATATAATTTAATTTATGGTCTGTGTATTAATTTTTAAATTATGGTCTGTGTATTAATTTCAGTGGAATAAAAACCTATCTGCTAATTTTCTTCCAAAAGTACTTAAGTCTTCAAAAGGGAAGATAAATGGTGAACGTAGCAGTTATTCTCCACCCTACTGATAGTGTTGGTAAAGTGTGTATCTCCCTCTAGTTCTTCCATCAGTTGAATATTGATGAAGAAAGAACTCAGACTTCCCTTCATTTTCGAGTACCACCACTGTGGTTCTCTTTCTCCTTTTAAATTGCACTGCTGAGTGGCCAGGATGGCGTCTCACTCATGTCTTCACTAGTCACTTAAGTGAGAGAGAAAAGGAAACGCAGGTGCAATAGTAAGCACGGTTATTTTCTTTGGAGAAGGAAGCCAAATCCTGTGTCTCTTCTGTGCTGCTTAGGGATTGATTTTTGGAGCACCTTACCGGATTTTCCTCTAAAGGTAGAGAATACTGAGTCTCAAAGATGGAAACCACTAGTATGTGCAAAGCCCTAGATTTGATCCCTAGTATCTCCCTTCTTCACAAGTTTGAAAAAAGGAAAGCAGAACCACTGAGGGAATAGGCTGACAGCTTCCCAAGACAGTGTTGGCAAAGGTAGCTTGTACCACCTCCTCTAAATTTTAAAACCAACACGAAATGGTAACAGTCTGTCTTAGGGTGTGTTTTTAATGCAAAGTCCTTGTGTTTTCTCTTAAATAACCTAAGAAGGTTTTCAGGAGCCGTTTATAGATTATTAACAAATGTGTCCCAAAATGACAGGTTGTCATCATCAGCTTTCTCTTTGCTTGAAAACTAGCCTATAGAATGTAAACCAAAATTTTAAAAAGCTGACTTTAATTTCATTTGTCATGTGCCAAAATAATGTAGCAGGTGGTCTTGTCACTTCCTCATCGTTGGGTCAAGATACCTGACACCTGGAACTTTAAAAAGGAGAGGTTTATTTTAACTCATAGTTGAAAAGTTTCCATCCATGTTTAGCTGGAGTAAATATAGGGATAGCATGGCAGAAGTGGCCTAAGCTGTGTACTTCATGGCAGCTAGGAAGCTGAGAACGAAGGGAGAAAACAAGAATGGATGTAAGACCTCCACAGGTGATGCCCCATTTACCTATACCGTCTGACCAGCCCCCTGCTCTGATCCTCAGGTTAGCTATAATCCAGTCACCTTGTAAACATATGTGACTTTGGGGGCCACTTTAGATCTAAGCCGTAATACAGATAACCATAGTCCTGGGTAAAATCCACCCTCCTGAGGGAGATCATTTGCTGTACTCAGGGTCTCTTACTACACACATTTCACATTTCTGCCACTTTCACTTTGGGATTCCCACCATTTTGCAAGACATGTTACCCACTCCCTTCAGCTGATTTTCTCAACTCTGTCTCTGTAGGACAAGGTTGTAGAGTGTCTGAAACCCAGGATATCTTGGCCCCTTGAACAGAGGATCCACATTCTTCCTCTCCAAGACCATAGGTTGCTGGAAATACCTTTTCTTGTCTTCCTTATGGTTCTATAGGCTTTCACTCTTGAGATCTACTGTATCTTGGGAAAATTAAAGCCTTTCCCCAGAATCTGAAAGCTGGGCTTCTCTCTGAAAGTGACTGGGTTGGGAGGGTGATTGTCCAGAGACCTTAGTTTGTTCTAACCAACATCAGTAGGTTATCATATCATTTTCTCTACTTGGCAGAGTACACCAACAAATCATTCTTCTAATCTGACTGCTCTTGGGTCCAGTATGCCTAGTTTATCAGAAGACTTCCTGTTAATTTGATGGTACTTAGGTACCTATAGAAGTCTGTAGAGAGATTGTGAGAAGCACAGACTTTCTCAGTTAACTGCCAGGTAGCCACTTAGCACATAATCCTCCTTCTATCTGCTACAGCTGCTGATATTTGGCCCATGGAGTGAAAACAGTTCCAAAAGTTGGGTTTCCCTGATCTACTAAATACAGCCCCTAAAATATGACCACTAGGTGGTAGAATGTCTGCCTGCAGCCTTAAAAAAAAGTTAACACACCTGCTCTTGAATCTTAAGAGCAAGAAGGGACTTTAATGCAACATCCATTTTAACCTTATTTTATAACTAGTAAATAAGCTCAGAAAGGAGTAATCTGAGCAAGAAACAGCTCAGATTAAAACCCAAGATTGCCATGACTATTGCCCACTATTTCATTACCTTTATCACAGCACAGCATCTTTAATACTGGTTGAGAGTTGTCCAGTGCCCCAGTGAGATAGAATTTCAGGATATTTCTGCCATTCTCCATATAGTATTTTTTTGTTCAAATTTAGAATCTGAGATGACAAATTGAGGAGTGTTTGGTTTTTGTCCATTATTCTATGGCTACCTTCATATCTTTATCTAAACCGTGCCTTATGCTAAAACATAAAGCACTTCATGTCTGGAGACATCTGCCTTTTGTCACTGATTCTCCTAAGCTCAAGATGCCTCCCATTACTACTTTATCCTGTTTCCTTGGAGAACCATCAGCCCCAGTCCACTAAATGCGCATTTCTGAAGAATTCTTTCCCAGTGTGAGGTGCTTTCAAAATCAATGAAAAATGATCTTAACTTTACTCCATTTCACCACAGAAGAAAGAGCAACAGTTAGATGTAACTTAGGTGCTTTGTAGTTTTCAAGACTTTTTTTATCTGCTTGGCCAAAAAGGAGACTGGAATATCTAGCTTCTAGTATTTAGATTGCTTTTAGTTGTATAATTATAGTGATACTCTCTCATAAATGTAAATAGCTAACAGTCAATTGTATCTATTCCTTTTAAATTTGTGGTCCAGACTGTTGTTTCTGTTCTTGTACAACAACAAAACTTCAAATGACATCAGATAGATAGGATGGTCAGAATATTGCTGAGATACACAGGGTTTTGTAGATTGAGTGCCAGAATAAAAAGCTGGAAAAGTAAATAAAAATAAAAAGCTGGAATGAGCTCTCACTCTCCAGTTTATATTGCCACCTAATAACACTAGCGTAAGGCTATAAAACTGTTCATATATCCCTGGCTAGAAAATGAACAGTTCTTTTACCATGCACATTACTGATTTTCTAGAAGAAACTTCCCCTCAAAAACCTAGTAGAGAAAGTGCCACATTCCCACCTTCTAAAACATAATCGTCAGGTGCCAAAAAACTGGAGTTAATGACCAGTTGAAAGAAATCCTCTGAAGAAATGACCAAATAACTATTCCTCTTCCCTCTTCATTTTCCTCTGTCATAAAATCCTCCAAAGAGGTAGTATAGGCCACCTCTTAACATCTCACTTGGAGAAGGTAACATGTTGACGTTAAAAGACCACCAAAGCTTTTGAATAAGGCCTGAGTTTACATCCCACCTATGTTATATGGATGCCTCTCAGCTTCAAATTTAATTTTTTAAATTTATTTTTAGTAGAGCCCATTAATTTTATGAAATAGTGCTTCAATGTGGTATTTTCATATATGCATTTAACATTTTCATCATATCCACCTCCCTGTACCTTCACAGCCCCTACCGCATCCTTATTCCTTTCTCTACTCTAATAATACTCATCCTTCTGCATCTTTTTTCATTTTAGATTCCACATATTAGGGAAAACATGCAACACTTGTCCTTCTGAATACAGCTTTTTCATTTTAATGTAATAGACATAGATATTGATAAAGAAAACGCAGAAAGCTCTCTTTATTGAAAAAACAAACTTTCATAAGGACTAGAGAATAACCATAGTTAATACACTGTGTGCCATCGTCATAAAACAATTGCAAAAGGTTACACAGAATACAAGTCATAAACAGAATCTTAACCAAAAAAGCAAACAGATAATAGTACAGAACTTTCTTTTCCATGACCTAAGAGAAACTAAGTATAAATGAAACAAATTGGCGTATATAGTTTAATTTTTTTAAATTGAATTCTTTATTGGTACATTTTATATACAGCTCACAATCACACACAACTTTGGGGAATTTGTACCAGTATATGATGCAAGTTAATTCTCATTTTTACCCACATCTCTAGCCATCCACAACCCCTGACTCCTTATATACATGCTCTTTTATTTTCTTTCGGAATCATATTTATTCTTTCCCCTCATTATGTTCCCACACCAGATTCCCTTTGGATATTTCCTATTTTCCAAAAACTATCATACATTCTAGAACTCATTTACATCTATAGGTTCTCATACCAAAGAAAAGATCCAGTATTTGCATATCTGTGATCTGTTTATTTCACTTATTAGTGTGTCCTCCAGGTGTATCCATTTGCACATAAATGAATTAATCTTGCCATTCTTTATGGCAGAGTAATACTCCATTTTGTTTGTAAAAAACCACATCTTCTTTATCCAGTCTGCAGTTGATGGGCATTTGGGTTGTGTCCAAAATTGGGCTATCATGAACTGAGCTGCTATGATAGTTTAATATTTTTGAAATGATGAAATAGAAAGTTTGGGGAATTATTATTTTTTAATTCTTTATTGGTACAATTTATATACATCTCACAATCACACATAACATCGGGGAATTTGTACCAATATACGACACAAGTTAATTCTCATTTTTACCCATATCCCCACCCACCCACCCACACCTCCCCAGCCCCTATATACATGCTCTTTTATTTTCTTTCAGAATTTGGGGAATTATTTTAACCTCTCCCTATCTTCTGTTTCTCTGTATTATTTATTTATCTAATTTTTCATAAAAGAGGAACCACACAATATTTAACATTGTGTCTCTGACTTATTTCATTTATTATGTTCTCAAGTTGCATTCATTTGCCTATGAATGCCTCAAGTTTATAGTTCTTTATGACAGCACAATACTCCTAAAGACTCAATCAGAAAGAAACAACCAAAACAAATAGAAACTTCTCAGAAAAAACACCGATGGCCCCTAAATACATGAAAAAAGGTTCAATATCACTGGCCATACAGAAATGCAAATTAAAACTATGTTGAGGGGTCCAGAGATTTAGCTCAGTTGTTCTGATGCCTGCCTCACAAGTGAAGGTCCTGAGTTCGATCCCAGTAACCACATACAATGCCGGGCATGGTGACTCATGCGCACCAGCAATCAATACAACATACCACAGTGCTGGGCATGGTGGCTCACGCCTGTCATCCCAGCACTCGGGAGGCAGAGGCAGTAGGATTGCTGAGTCCGAGGCTTGCCTGGGCAACATAGTGAGCTCAGGGCCAGCCTGAACTACAAAGTGAGACCCTGTCTTAAAAAAATAAAATAAAAACAACTATATTGAGTTACCATCTTACCCCAGAAAGAATAGTTAACATCAAACAAACAAGCAAACAAATTCCCAGCAAATATATCAAGGAAAGGAGCAAAACTAATACAACTGCTATCAAAATTTGTAGAGATTTCTCAAAAAACTAAAAATAGAAATTGTTTGACCCTTTCAGATATCTTCCCAAAAGAATTAAAATTATATTACTGGGGTACTTACATACTCATGTTTATAGCAACATAATTTAATAGCTAGAGCTTCGAAACAGCATCTATGTTGGTCAGCATATGAATAAAGAAAATTTGGTATTTATGCACAGTGGCTTTTTTTTTTTTGAGACAGGGTCTCGCTTTGTAGTTCAGGCTGGCCCTGACCTCACTATGGTGCCCAGGCAAGCCTCGAACTCAGCAATCCTCCTGTTTCTGCCTCCCGAGTGCTGGGATTACAGGCGTGAGCCACCATGTCTGGCAGTGTGGTATGCGGTGTTGATTGTTGGTGGGCGTGAGTCTCCACACCCAGCATTATATGTGGTTACCAGGGATCGAACTCAGGTCCTTGCGCTTGCAAGGCAGGCACCGGAACCACTGAGCTAACCCTCCAGCCCCACAGTGGCTTATTTTGATTAACATGATCTCCATTTACACCCCTTTTCCCCTACAGTGAGAAATTTGTAACTTTTTTACTGCTAAATAATACTCCATTGTGTATTTGTATTACATTTTCTTTTTCTGTGTATCCATTCTTGGGCCCCCATCAGTCTTAGTTTCTACATAAGTGAATTGAAAAGTGCTACATACTTCTAAAGGTTTTTAGGTGTAAGTGGAACATAAAGTGCTTAGCCTTGGGTTTTGAAATACTCAAGAAATGTGGCATTTCCTGGTTTCATGTTTCTTTTCTAATTATTATTTAGAGGGGATGACAGAAAATGTCGGTCAGGATATTCTGCTTTACTCGGGTTGCATGACTAAATTTCCTTAAGAAAGAACCTATCAGGGCAGTATAGGGCAATGATACAGTTTATAAATTCAGAGACATTATAGTGTTGTCTCCTAATATTTTATACTTTTTTTACTTCCTTTGTCCTAAGGAAGCTTACTCTCCTGTCCTAAGCTTACTCTCCTGCCCCCAGACTTGGTTCTTGCTCTTACCTGGACTTTCAGTATTCTAGCTCTTCCAAGTGGTAAATCTTCATTCTAAATCCTAATTGGAATACTTAATTTGATTTGTCTATGCTGGCCAGGGATGTAGCTCAGTGGTAAAGTACTTACCTAGCATGTAGGAGAAATGGTGTAGGAATTTAGCTCAGTGGTTCCATCATCTACCTTGCAAGGTCCCGAGTTTTATCCCCAGTGACCATATACCACAATGCTGGACATGGCAACTCATGCCCATAATCCCAGCAATCAGTGCCACACACCATAATGGTGGATGTGGTGCCTCACACCTGTAATCCCAGCACTCAGGAGGCTGAAGCAGGAGGATTGTTGTGAATTCAAGGCTTGCCTGGGCTACACAGTGAGCTCAGGGCCAGCCTGAACTACAAAAACAAGACCCTGACTCAAAAAAAAAAAAAAAGGTTTAATCCTCAACACCACAAAAATGCAGTGTCTGTGCTGATGTATACTTATATCATTGTTTAAAATGGAGAACTGAAAATATTCATGTCTATTTTCTGTCCCAAAACTTGTGGTTCTTTCTCAATTAGGCAAGAATTGGTTGGCAATATGATGTTACTTTAAGCTATTCCATGTCAGACTTAATTCCTAATTATAGTTTATAAGTCAACTAGACTTATAAACTATAAGTAGACAATTCAATGGTGATACCATTTGAACCAGTGTTTAAAATAGTTAAGTGTAAGTTTTCTACTGAAAAATCTGTTCTGTACTCTCTGAACTTTCCAACCTAATAGAGACCTTATGCAAATACCCATTTTTCAGCCAAACTGCCTTCTAAGAGACTTATAAATACCTCTCACAGAAGAGTTGGAAGGGAATATAAGAAGAATTAGAAGTACTGTATTTTGCTTTTTAAAATTTACAGGATTTTATAGCCTTTTGATTATCCAGAGCATAGAGAATAGTTCCTGTGTTTGTTATATGAAAATTATATGTAGATCTTTGTGTGCTTCTTCCACTTCATAACTATAAAAAATGTATACATGAATTTTGTAAGCAAAGAGATATTCTAAACATGAGTGCATTTCAGTGTATGCATACCAGTTTACTATTTGGTTTGGCATCAGCTAAAATAGTTTATGGTACTACTGAAAATACCTTTAATATGATTTTGATCAGAATTTGTAATATATAATTTATCTTGGGATGATGGATAAAGGTTTTTCTAATCTATTAAGATATTGTGTTTATTTTTGAAATTTAAGCATAAATAACAGCCACTTACATTTGTAAGCCACGTGGGAAAACAGTAATCTTACTGCCAGCACAGTATTTCTAATAAGTCCAAAAATACTAGAGATTTGCACACATATACTTGGGAATCCAAAAGTACTCAGTGAAAAAGCGTATGAGCCCAAGATCACCAGGAAGGTGGCTATAATCACACAGTTAGGTTTATTAGCTCACTGTAGAAATGAAAACATTCACTATAAGAAACCATGACATTTCTGGAAGAAAAAACTTAAAGTATCTTTTTATAGTATTTGAGCTAAAGTCTGAATTGTGAAGAGTAATAGCAGTTGGGTAAGAATATCACAAATCATGGAATAAAATGCCCTAGTTTGTTTGAAGATAACAGTGTCTAAAAAAGAACTACATACTGTGATATTTATTGCAGATATGCATGGCTACTTCAGTTTGAACATCAAGTGGTAAGCCATACCAACAAACTAAAGAAGAACAGCATGGGATCATGTAAATAAACATAGATATTTACAAAATTAAATCCTATTTGTAACTTTAAATGCTCAAAAGTAGAAGGAAATTACTTCAATTTTTAATGAACATTTTCAAGTAAGTACTTATTAACTTGATAGATAGCAGGCAATAGAGAAAGACTGAATGTTTTTGGCCCTAAGATTAGGAAAAAGGTAAAAGTGTCTGATCTCACTAATCCTGTTTATCTTAATGCTAGAAGTTCTAGCCACTGCAGTAGGGAAAGAAAAAGAAATACAATATGTATAGATTGAACAGAAAGAAATATAATATCATCATCTGTAGATGACATGACTGTCCAACTGGATAAACCAAAGAACCTACAAAACAAGAATAACTCCTGGGGCCAATCAATTTAACACAAAATATATAAAATCAAGATCACGGGCCGGAGGGTTAGCTCAGTGGTTCCAGCGCCTGCCTTGCAAGCGCAAGGACCTGAGTTCGATCCCCGGTTACCACATACAATGCTGGGCGTGGTGGCTCACGCCTGTAATCCCAGCACTCGGGAGGCAGAGACAGGAGGATTGCTGAGTTCGCGGCGGCTTGCCTGGGCACCATAGTGAGCTCAGGGCCAGCCTGAACTACAAAGCGAGACCCTGTCTCCAAAAAAGCAAAAAAAAAAATCAAGATCACAACCCCAAATCAATTGCTTTTATATATTCTAAAAGCAACACATGAAAACTGCAATTACAAAACAATATTTACCATTAAAGAAAAATGAAGCATTTAGGTATAAATTAAATATATATGGGGTCTATATGTTAAAAGTGCTGATGGAAGAAGTCGAAAACCTAAATAGAGATGTATACCATGTTCATGCATTAGATAAATATAACAAAGATGTAAAATTTACCAAAACTTATCTATAAGTTTGATACACTTCCTATTAAAATTTAGCGAGGTTTTTCTAAGAACTTTATGCTGAGAGCCAGGGACTTAGCTCAGTGATTCCAGTGTCTACCTTGCAAGTGCAAGGTCCAGAGTTTGATCCCCACTAACCACATACCACAGTGCCAGACGTGGTGACTCACACCCACGAGCAACCAGTACCACACACCCAATGCTGGGCTATGTCTGTAATCCTAGCACTTGGGAGGCAGAGGCAGGAGGATTGCTGAGTTTGAGGCTTGCCTAGGCTACATAGTGGCCTCAGAGCCAGCCTGAACTACAAAGTGAGACCCGGTCTCAAAAAAACAAACAAAAAAAAACACCAAGAACCAACTGTTTTGTAAGAAACATACCTTACTAGCAAGACATAAACTATTAAAAGGACAAAAAAATAATACTACATCCAAATATAAGTTGATACCAAACAGGAGTAGCTATACTCATATCTGACAAAGGAGGCTTTAAGACAAAATTAGTCAGGAATGCTATATATTGATAAGTAGAACAGTCCACCAAGTATAACAATTGCAAATATATGTGCACCAAACATTGTGCACCTATTGTAAAAGAAATTACTCAGCATAAAGAGATATAGAGGTCGCAGTACTGGAAAGAGTAGACACAAGACCAAATGGTCTGTGCTAAGTTTAGGCACCACCATATATCAGTGTGTGAGATGTAGAAAGGAGACTGGTTCCTTTTCTACAACTGTTGCTTTAATTAGAAACCAGAACACAGGGGGAAGTGTAGAAAAATGAGATGGACTTGACCTGCCTGACTTAGTAGGGCCCTGGAAGCCAGGGAAATCCCAAGTCTCTAAAGTAGGGTAGAATAAATAAGATCACTCATTAGCATAAGTTACTCTTCTAGCACACCTAGAATAACTTACCCTTTGGAGAGCTTCACTGTGGGAATTTGGTAGAGGAGAATTTAAGAAACGAGATTGTGATGGCTTGTGTGTAGATATCCTCCCTCATGCAGTTGTAAGTGGGGCTTTTTCAAAGGTGGTTGGATCTAGAATGTGTGATGCTGGAATTGTTTCATGATGCAGTGCTAGGTTCAAGAGCACTAGGATTAAGGGCATAAGTGCTACCAGCTGTAGTAGTTTGAATAAAATAATAAGGGCAGGAAGATGCTGTTAAGATCCCTTGTTGCTTTTTCTGTCTTCTTATCACAATGATGGTTTCTTCTCTGCAATGCCCTTGTATGACACCACCCTGCCTTGGAGCCAGCCAGCTGTCAACTGAAAGCTCTACAGATTGTGAGCTAAATAAATCTTTTCTCCTTTAACTTTGGGTGTCAGGTATTTCATCTTAGTAATGAAAAAAAAGTAACTAAGGCACAGATGGTCTTAAGTTAGTCCTCATTCTCCTATGTTCTGTTCACCTCTGGAGATCATGAACTCCAAAGGGTAAAAGAGTTGTTCTAGGTGTACTAGAGACTAACTTATGCTAACAAGTTACCTTACTTTTCCTACCCTACTTTCGAGAGACTTAGGAATGCACCGGCTTCCTGGGCCATACTAAGTCAGGTAGGTCAAGTCCATCTTGTTTTTTTCTCCAGTACCTGGTGTGCTTCCGCATTTCCACCCAGCCTAAGAGATTCTGCTGCTGGACCCTGGGTTAGCCTATAGTCCTGCAGAAGCCATAGGGATCGTGAGTGGGAGGGGAGCCAAGCATCACTATCCTGTTAAACCAGTGTG
Source organism: Thryonomys swinderianus (assembly GCA_004025085.1). Lineage (NCBI taxonomy): Eukaryota > Metazoa > Chordata > Mammalia > Rodentia > Thryonomyidae > Thryonomys > Thryonomys swinderianus. Next base: position 20,209 of record PVIC010025996.1, read on the forward strand.
ATTCAACTAAGTGTGTCTTACTTAGAAAAGGCACTGAAACCCCTGCTGGTAATCTGTGTAAGCCAATTTTCAAAGAAACCAGAATCCTACTCATTAAAGAGATGAGTGTGCTTTTGGATAGTACAGAAGTATGTGTGGTAAAAAAGATGAGAAAGCCAGACGTGGTGGCTCACACCTGTAATCCCAGCACTCGGGAGGTAGAGAGACAGGAGGACTGCTGAGTTCCAGGCTTGCCTGGGCTACGTAGTGAGCTCAAGGCCAGTCTGAACTACAAAGTGAGACCCTGTCTCAAAAAAAAAAAAATGAGAGCAATGGTAGGAAATTAAAGGTTCCATTATAAGTCTTTACTGATTGCATTTGAAATGACATCTCCTAATTTCCTCAAGAAGTCTCCTAGAAACATCTGTTGGATTTGAGGAATAAAAAAGCAATACTCCTATATGTGTGTTTGGTTTGGGATTTGCCGGTCAGGGGAGCTGACAGCTTCTAGCAGCCTGAGTCTGGCAGAACCCCCTCCACACACACACACACACACACACACACACACCCTGCCTGAAATTTGAAGAGGGGCCTTGCAGAGGCCTCTCCCAGATCTATCCTGCACCTCCACTCTCAGCCCCCGGAGCTGTGGCCTTTATTTCAAGTCTGGTCTCCAGGGGGCTGAGTGGGGAATGGGGACAGCTGATAAGCCTGGCAGTATTGACTTATGGGGAATATTCAATGAATTTACTTTTTGTAAGTAGGCTGCACACTTATCTGCTGCCCACAAAGCAGCTAAATCCTCATCTAGGGGAGTTGTTGATGAGTCATGTTCTTTATACAAAGAAGGGGAATAAAGAGTCCTACTCCCTTGTTTTTTTCTCCAGTACCTGGTGTGCTTTCCCCACTACTCTTAGGTTTATTGCCCAGAAGCACTCAGTTCCTGGCCTACAGAGCCAGGCCGAGCCAGCCTAGTCCTAAGGGCTCAGCAGCTGGGCACACCCAGGGCTGCATGTCCCACTAGCTGGTAACTATGGGAATGTCCACTTACTGTTACATGTGCTGCTGCTTTATGCTTCAATGGTCAACATTTGCTCTGGACCAAAACACCTGCCTAGCATCAACACCCAGTGTCACTGAGAAGTGTGTGTGTGTGTGTAAGTACATGGGTGTTACCAAGGAGTCTTAGGCCTGGGGTGCTGGAGAGTGGAAATCACACTGTCAGAGAAAGACCCAATGGCCAAGAGAAACTTATTCTTTCTCGTCTGATGTTTCCTTCAGTCAAGGCCTGCTCCAAATACTGGAAAGAAATAAATGCTGCTTACTACCAAAAGACTCAAGTTACTCATAGAAACAAGTTGGAAGCAGAACACCAGTTTGAGCAAATGAAAGAGTGAAACTGAAAATGTCCTTTGGAGGAAATTAGAGGCATGTGGTTAGACTGCCCATCCAATTTTTTAATAGAATTTTTCTGGTAATGAAAATGAAAGAATAATAAGTATTTGTTGAATAACTATGGTTTGATTAGAAATCTACTCCCACCATTTAAAAAATATTTACCCCAAATCATTGTGCACAGTGGCTGAGTCTTCACAATAAACCCTGAAGTTGATATTCTTTCCTGTTTGCTTATTTATTTGGTCCTCAGGGTTTAAGCCAGGGCCTTCACATTGAGCTGTATCCCCAGACTTTTTTATTTTGAGTCAGGATCTCATTGAGTCACTGAGCCCAGTAATGCTGGGCTCAAACTTGCAATCCTCCTGTCTCAGCCTCCCCTAATGCTAGGATAACAAGCATGTACCACTATCATCAATCTGCCTCCAAACCCAACTCAGAGATTTTCTCTCAGCCACCACACTGAACTCCCTGTTTTGGGAGTTCTTAATATCTCTACCCACAGCAAATAAATATATATTACTTGGAAACAGACTCAAAAGGATACCACCACCTGACCAGGGCCACAAAACCAGTGCACAAGTATGTCAGAGACTCTGGCCTGCACAGTCTAACATCTCTCTGACCGCACTAGGCGATGATGTTGGGAACTCTTTCCTTAGGAGGGAGCCACAGCCCTTACCCCTCAGCTTCCCACCCACTAACTACTCAGGGAAAGATGTGGGCCATATCACTGTATTTCTTCCTTCTAGATGCCTTATTTTTCCATGTCATCTACTATGATCTGCAGCCACTTGCTTGATACTTTTCTTATTTGAGTGGTATGGAATGGGAGACATGAGAAGAGCCCCAGAGATACTGATGCTTGCTAATCTGTGAGTTGCCCTGTGGGCTCTATGAGTGGAGCAGCATTGATTAACATTCCTCAGAACTGTCAGGCTCTGCCGGCTCTAGTGGTCTGAGAATCCCTAGTAGCACTGAACCAGCTACATGCCAAGGCTTGTGTTTGTGGATGTATGTTTAGTATTTATCTTGTTTGTAATAATTATTCTATCTACAATGATAGCTCATTATATAACATTTTAGTTAATATATATTTCTTCTCATATTACATGAGAAAACTTGAGTAAAATGCCTAGCATGCATTAAGGTTAGGGTTCAGTAATGAGGGTAAAGAATTAGTTTCCTGGCCCGGAGCTTGTGCCCAGTGCTGCTCCCCTCCCCTTAGCCTGGCTGTCCTTCCCTCTCCGGACTGTCCGCCTGTCATGGCCTCTTCCCTGGCTCCCCTGCATGTTCTTTCATGCTCACCTCTCTACTTTAACCATAATGCCCCTCTCTTTAAGGAACAAGCAATCTCCCAGAACCCTTCACCTCACAGAAACAGGCTATGCATTTGCTGACGGAAAGCAGGGCAGCTGGAGGCAGGTGGTTGCAGAAAATGGCCAGGACTTTCTTACATTTGTTTAGTAGATGTCTTTTCAAGCAGCTTTTAAGCAAAGTGAGCATGGTTCCTGGGGTTTAGTGATCAGGAAACTAAGTCCTTGTCCTCATGAAGTTTACAATGTAGAAAGTAAAGTAAAATGACATTCTTTTGTGAAGAACTCAACATGGGAGCAGGGATTCCTTTAAAAAATAAGGAATAGAAGAAATTTCAATTCACCAAAAAAAAAGTTTCCTGTGTTAGAAGAGTTACACACAACTCCACAAATTGACTGTAAAAGGATGGACGTGGTTTAACCTGAAAAATGCAAATTTTAAAACAAAGTATTTTATTATTAATATAAGACAAAATTTCATGACAAGAAGCAAGACAGAGGATCACTTTATCCTGCTGTAGGTTGTATTTCTCTAAGACCACTGAGCTTCCATGAATCTTAGTTCTTCAGGAGCAACATGTCAAGAGACACAGAGATCGAAAGCAAACCCCTTGCAACAACAAAAAGGAACAGCCCCAGAATAGTAGGATTTTCACTTAACTCTCTTCCAGTCAAAAAGATGAGTGATTTAATGGATATGTATAAAGACATTTTACCTTTTGGATAGAGAGGGGCCCTCATTTTCTAGTATCTATTAAGTATTTATAAAAAAAGGTTATATTTTTTTTTAACAAAGAGAAAGTCTCAGTAAGTGTCCCAAAGCAAAAAACATTGTATGTACATTTTTTACTTCATTACAGTAAGACTAGAAATTAATGGCAAGTAGTTATCTAGAATGAAACAATAAGGACATTTTAAAAGCACTTTCGAAAAGAAAAAGTGATAGACTTTAGAAACTAATGGAAAAATACAACAAATGGAAACACAGGGTATCACTAACCGTGTCTCAGAAGAAAGTTCGTCCTGGGAATGTTTTTCTTCCTAAGCAGGAAATAAAATAAGTATATTCAATCCAAGAACACAGGCAATATAAAGAATAGAATGAATAAAGTTGTAGAGGAAATTAACGCATTAGAAGTTCATTAAAGTGATAATCCTAGAACTAATTTTTTAGTATATGTGCTGCCGAAGCGAGCACTAGAACTAATTTTTTAAAGAACAATAAAACAAACTTCCACAAAACTAATCAAGAAGATGGAGAGAGAGACAGAGAGAGATCATAAACACAAAACGAGGCATAAAAAATGGATAACAATTTTTTTTTTACTTTTGAGACAGGGTCTCGCTTTGTAGTTCAGGCTGGCCCTCAGCTCACTATGTAGCCCAGGCAAGCCTGGAACTCAGCAATCCTCCTGTCTCTGCCTCCTGAGTGCTGGGATTACAGGCATGAGCCACCACGCCCAGCACTGTGGTATGTGGTATTGATGGCTGGTGGGCATGAGTCACCACGCCCAGCGCTGTATGTGGTTACCCGGATCCAACTCAGGGCCTTGCGCTTGTGAGGCAGGCGCTGGAACCACTGAGCTAAATCTCCAGGCCCAAGGATAACAAATTTTTAAAAATTTAATAACTGCATGTAAAGTAACAAATCTCAAAATGTCAAAATGTATTTGTCAAAGTATCAAAACTGACTCAAGAGAAAAGAACATAGGACAGAACAATATCTACCTAGAGGAATATTCTAGTAAACTGTATCAAATATAAAGAATCAGCTAATTCACATGATGAATAAATTGATAGACACAATCGGTGGGGGGGAGAGGGATGGATGACTGGGTAAATGGGGAGCTGTGTGGATGGATGTGGGCCTGATGGATGAGAGGGTGAGAAAGGGGTTTAGAATTAAGAATGTGGGGAAAGAGTTTTAAGGTTGAACAAGACCAATGCGTAACTTC
>PVIC010025997.1:0-24852 GCA_004025085.1 Thryonomys swinderianus
TTCTTTCTTTCTTTCTTTCTTTCTTTCTTCCTTCCTTCCTTCCTTCCTTCCTTCCTTCCTTCCTTCCTTCCTTCCTTCCTTCCTTCCTTTCTTTCTTTCTTTCTTTCTTTCTTTCTTTCTTTCTTTCTTTCTTTCTTTCTTTCTTTCTTTCTTTCTTTCTTTCTTTCTTTCTTTCTTTCTTTCTTTCTTTCTTTCTTTCTTTTCTTTCTTTCTTCCGCTTGGAAAGTACTGGACCATTTACTCTACACTAGTGTAGTCTACTCTTGTTCAAGTTTCACCTGCAGATAGGTATTGCTTCTTTCAAGATTTTTTTGTCTTTAATTTTGAGAGCTTGGCATTAATGTATCTTGGTAATGATTTATTTGGATCTGGCCTACCTGAAGTTTATTTGGTTTCTTGTTTCTATAGGTTTATGTCTTTTTTGCCAAATTTGGCAAGTGTTTTAGATGTATTTGAGCAATTTTCTGGCATATTCTCTTTCTCCTAGTTTTCTAAGATTGTGGAGGCATGAATTTTGGAACTTTTCTTATAGTTTTGCAAGTCCTTGTTGTTCTTTAATTTTTTCTGTCTTTTTATATGTTGTTTATTTGAATAACTTGTATTGCTCTATGCAAGTCCACTGATTATTTCTTCTGTCTCCTGTTTTGCTGCTGAGTTTACCCATTAAAGCTCTTACTTTGTTCAGTATATTTTCAATACTAAAATTTCCACTTGTTATTTATATCTTATACTTCTGGGTGAGATTTTTCTGTTTCTCCATTGAAACTACTTTGCATTTGTTTTACTATTGAAGTACTTTTGAAGTACTTTTACTATTGAAGTACGTTTTACTATTGAAGTACTCTTATTGAAGTACTTTTAAATCCACTGATCTAAACTCCAGTTTAATAAATCTAGCCTATATTTTAAATTAATGCTGTGATCTGTATTAGCATTGATATAACAAAGTCCCACAACTTACGTAGCTCGAAACTGCAGATATATATTCTCTCACAGTTCTGTGTGCCATCAGCCTGAAATCAAGGTGTGGTCAGCATTGGTTTCTTCTCAGTGCTCTGAGGGGGGGGGGATCTCTGAAGGTCTCTCATCTAGCTTTTGGTGACAGGAAATCCTTGACATTTTTTGTCTTATAGATACATCACTCCTATCTCTGCCATCTTCAATGGCATTCTCTGTGCATGTGTCTCTATGTTTCCTTTTATAAGGAAATCAGTCATTGGACTCTTCAGGTATGATCTCATTTCAACCAATTATCTCTGCAAAAACCTTATTTACAAGGTCATATTGTGTGGTATGAGGGGATAGAATTTACTGTTTCCATTTAGGAGGGACACACAATGCAACCCATGAGACTATTGATTGATTTTTTTTTTTTTTTTTTTGCTTTTTGAGACAGGGTCTCGCTTTGTAGTTCAGGTTGGCCCTGAGCTCACTATGGATTGATTTTTTAAAATTTAGTTTGAGATCTTCTTACTTCTTAGCATGATGAGTAATTTTTTGTGGAAGTTTGGACTATTTGATTATTATGTTATAAGATAGCCTTAGTCCATTTTGTGCTACCATAACAGACCACCACAGACTAGGTCATTTATAATGGATAGAAATAAAATTTTCTCATATTTATGGGATCACATGGCAAGAATCTGGTGAATTTCAAATATTTCATTGCCCACAGCAGAAGGCAGAAGGACAAGAGAAGGAGGGAGAGAGGGAAAGATGGGAAGAGGGAGGGAGGGGAGATATGGAGAGAGAAAGATAAGCAAATCCCTCCTTTATAAGGAACCCGTTCCTGTGACAATGGCATTAACACATGCACTGTATACTCCCTCCGATTATTGTGCATCCCTGATAGACAGTGGTTAGCGCAGGGCATCTTTGTTTTTGCCCATTCTGAGCAAGTGAACCTCTCAGCCCGCAATGTATTATGACATTATATCTCTATTGTCTCTCTTTAGCGCTTGCTGCCCCCTTTCTAGGCAGATCAGAGGACTGATTGGCCTTTGACAATGTGGTGGTTAATTAAAGGTCATCTTGAGTGGGAACACCCAGCTGAATTGAGTTAGCCTTGTTCTGGGAAACCATACAAAAGGAAAAGAGGCGTGAAGTATTTTATACTGATTTCCTTCTAAGAAGCTTCGCCATGGAGGGCAGTTTTCTCTCTGGGGGAATTCTGGTCCTCGCCTCGCCTTGAAGATCATCTGCTGGTCTTTTGCACAGGCACTTTGGCTGGAAGCTCTGGTTTTTGCCTCCACCTTGGGCTTCCTCTCCTGGTTCTCAGCACAGATTCTTCAGCCTCCAGCGTAAGTTAGCCTTCCACCTTTCAGAGTCTTCTTATGGTAATATATATATATATATATATATATAATATATATATAATATATATAATATATATAATATATATAATATATATAGAGAGAATGTGTGTGTGTGTGTATATATATATATATATATATATATTATATATATAAAACAAAACCCAGCTATTTTACTTGTGCTTAGTGAAAAGGGAAAATATATCTACTAGACTCTCTGGAAGCAGAAAACCCTCAGTAGATGTTTTCATAACCTACTATTATAGTAAGTTATTTAATATTTTTGCTGGCATGGAACAATCCTCATATTGTAGTCAGCTAAGCTTGTGAGAAAATACTATAAGGTATTTATGCAGAGCTGGACTCTCAACTCAGAAGATTATTGTTCAGGAGGCACATTCACTGAAGGCCAGGATTCAGTAAAAAGAACTATCACACCCAAATACTCCCATAGGATGAACAGCAGTGACTGATATCCTCAGTAAGTATCCATCACCTTGGGTGGCAACCAAAACTTCCCAAGTGCAATTCTTCCCTGAAAATCCTGTTCCTTCCATGTACACTTGCTGCATGATTTGCTTCCCCATGTGAGCCCCATTTAATCACTACTCTTTGTCATTTTATTGGCTGACCACAGTTTTGTCCCACCTCACACCCACCTTGTGGTTTCCCATTGGATCAATGTTACCTAAGTGACTATATCTTTTAATCTTACTGGTCGAGTGTAGTTTTGTTCCACTCTGAACCTGCCTCCACTGGTGGCTTTGCTCAATAAAAGTTGGATTGGCAGGCAACCCGCTTTTCAGTACCGCTTCTATCTTGTTTAGACAGGAGTTATCTTTCTCTCAATAAATTCTTCCTACTCTTAACCTCTGTTGTTCTTGGAATTCATTCTTCAATTTCAGAGAACATGAACTTGGTATGTCAGACATCTAGCAGGTTGGGAGTTCTATTTCCCTTTTATTATTTGCAGGTCCATATATCACACACCTTCTATCACTTGTACTATTAAGAATAAATCCCAGTTGTACATGCTGAAGTATTCTTTTAATACAGATTTCAATCTAATTTACTAATATTTTACTTAGAATTGCTTCATCTGTATGCATAAGTGGACACATTCTTGGTGTATGTGTGCATGTTTGCATGCTGTCATTTGTAAGGTTTTGCTTACCTCTCTGAGTGACTGGAGAGGCTTTCTGTATTTTCCTGCACTATGAACAGTTTCAACAACATGGGTTGCATTCATTCCTTGAATATTAAACAGGTGTTCCCGGTAAAGCCTTTGATTCTGGTGCTGTTTTTGCACAATTGCTTTCTTCTATGCCTTCCTGATTATCTCAGATTCTCACTTCACCCTAAGTCAAGTTTGATGTATTTATTTTCCAAGAAAATCATTATTTCAAGTTTATCGGCGACAGTGTGTATTGTATTCTCCAGTAACTCTAAATCTCTTTATGCAGCTCAATGTTCTTTGTGAAAATATTGACTATTTGGGGTCCTTTTCTTTTATTCTTTACAGGCTTGCCAGAAGCTTGTACATTTTATTAGAATTTTCAAATAATCAGTCTTTAGTTTGTTTAGTTCTGTGGAGCCTTCTCTGTTTAATGCATTTTTGTTCACTTTAAACTACAAAGGCTAAATCTTTCATCCTCCCTATTTAAAAATTCCATAGTTTATCATCAAACTTATTGAACTAACAGCTTGGTTGATTTATTTCCTTTCTTCCCTTTTTTAATGACAACAGCATTTTGGGTGATCGGTTTTCCTTTGAGTTCAGATTAGGTGCTCATCTCGTGGGACTTTGTATGTAGTGATTTTTGCATATTCAATGTTTAAGTGATCTTAATTTGATTTTTGGTTACTTTTGAACAGTGCATTTGAAATTTTGTGATTAGTTTTTTTCATATTACTCTTTCATTCAATATTTCTAGCTTTGTCATTTTGTGGTTAGAGAAAGTATCTTATTTATCCCTTATATTTTGGAATTTATTAGTTTTCTTTCTGGTCTTATCCTGCCAAACTTTATACATATGAAAAGCTTTATGTGTAAGTTTTAAAGTTTTTTATGCATCTAATGGGTCATGTGAGTTAATTACAGTTGTAATCCTATTTTCTTTTGTGTATATTTGTTGAAAGAATTTGGAAATATGCCAGTGTATTCCACGATGCTATTATCTTCTTGTCTTTCTGAAAATTTGTTTTCCCTCTCTATATTTTATTCCTTTCTGTTCAGTGATGATTGTGAATTTTTGTCAATGGTATTCTTTCTGGTTTTCCAAGGTTGCTATGAGCTTATCTTTATATTAATTTTTCTGCAGTCACTTTGATGTGATTTGACAGAAAGGGGAGGTATGTAGGGATATTCAAACTACCATCTTGATCCTGAATCATACATATGTGTTATATGTGTAATTGTACCATAAATACAAATTACAATCTCATCTTTCAAGTTTCTTCAGAAGACTGAACATTGCAGTTATGTTTCCAGGAAAGTTGGAGGGAGCTTATTATTATATACTATATCATATATTATATGATCATTTATTAAAAGAGTTTTTGGCTGCCCGTTAGGGGAGGATAGTAGAAATCCATGCCATTAAACATGTTATTATCATGTTAGACTAAAATGATATTGCCTGAAGTTATTTGCTGGTTTCCAGATGTTTTCCTACACCTATTCTCCTTTCCTATAATCTGTTCTTTACACTGACACCATGAGCTTTCTCTAAACAGACTAGGCCATGTTGCTTTCCTGCCCAATGCCATGTATAGCTCACTAGTGTCTGGGAACAGTGTCCAGGGCCTTGGGAGACCATTCAGAGCTCGTGCTTTCTTGGCCTTCTTTAGAATTTCCTCTTTCATTCTCCCTTTTCTCTGGCTTCCTGAACCTTAGTTCACCCTCTCCAGACCATTCTCTGTCCTCTGCAGGTGCTGGTGGGTGCCTATTCTCTATTCCCTGACTTTTCTTTTCCTGACCCTCTTTCTCCATATGTCTTCTTCCCACCCTCATGCTGCCTGAAGGACATCCTTCTCATCTTTCAAGGATGGATCACACGTCATTTTTTTTTTTTATATCTTCCAGGACTAAGCCACAGGTGACCTACTGTCCGTTTCTCTAACACCCTATGCTATACCCCTAAAATAGTGACTACTGTCCAGCTTCAGCTGGAGATAAGAATGTGTGACTGTGTGTGACATAAGAGTATTCCATTGTCTTGTGAATGTCCCTAAAGGACTGGGCTGTGCTTGATTCATCCTTCTGTTCCTGAGGCCTTAAAGAATACTCCATGGAGAATATGGCTAAAGTGAATCAGATCCTCAGACAGAGTAACAGAGGCAGCAGCAAGCAGAGACTAAGAAGATAGGTGCTGGGAAGTAGTCATCAATTAGAAGCAAACATTTCTCTATCAGAGCTGGAAACCTTTCAGATAAGTGGATCTTGAGATAGAAAACAGGCTGGACACGCTTTTTTTTTTTGAGACAGGGTCTTGCTTTTGTAGTTCAGGCTGGCCCTGAGCTCACTATGTAGCCCAGGCAAGCCTGGAACTCAGCAATCCTCCTGCCTCTGCCTCCCGAGTGCTAGGATTAGAGGCATGAGCCACCACGCCCGGCACTGTGGTATGTGGTATTGATTGCTGGTGGGCATGAGTCACCATGCCCAGCATTGTATGTGGTTACTGGGATCGAACTTAGGGCCTTGTGCTTGCGAGGCAGGCGCTGGAACCACTGAGCTAAATCTCCGGCCTGGACAAGCTTTTTCTCCAACCTGCCTATGATAGATGAAGGGTCCCAGTCTCACCCTTTCTGCATATCCACTAATACATAAAGAAGAGGGTGAAGACAAGGGTACCAGAAACTTGCAGGTGGCTGAGAAAGTTGCAGCACCTTTCTAGACAGGCAAGACAGCAACCCTAGTGGGTAAGCTGGACAAGGACAGAGCCAAAGCTGTTCCAAGAAACTGGTCCAAACTGATTCCAGCCTCATGGAAATAGCCAAGGACCCTCTTGCAGGGCTATTTGAGCACAAATAGCTCATGAATCCTTCATAATTATTTCTCTGTCATATTTCAAGCAAAGCATATGCTCTCAAATTTAAACAGCTGCATTGTAATCAAATCCCCTTGGGAAGTTTTATAATTTAAGGCTGATTGGTTTCATATAATTTAGATGATCTGACAAGCAATAGGAAAATCAGTATGGAGATTCCTCAGAAAACCAAAAATGGAAATTCCATTTGGGCTAGTTAGTCCCTTTTGAAGTATCTTCCTAAAAGAGTTAAATATATCATATTACAGTGATATGTGCGTATATGTATTGCAGCACAACTCCTAAGAGCTAAACCCTGAAAGTAGCCTAATTATCTATAGAAAGATAAATGGCATTTATACATAATAGAGTATTACTATGCCTTTAAAAAGGATAAACTTGAGAAGTTTGTAGGAAAAGATGAATGCACTTCATGCAGGATAGTTTCTTTTACATGAGAAACAAAAATATAAATAACAGGTAAAATAAAAGACAGATAATAGGAAATAGAGAGATAGAGCTTTCACAATATGGTAAGAATCAAGAAATGAAGGGACAAGAGACAAAGGAGGGGAAGGATGAAAAAGGATCATGTTATGTGTGCATCCTGCCCCCCACAAGGAATATAATCCTTATGTACTACCAACATGTACTGCTAAAAATTAAAATGGAAAAGGAAAGGACTTAGTGACTAAATAATAAATGTACGGTACCTGGACCCCCCAAACATGGTATTTGAAGAGACTTATGCTGGGATAGGACAGGGGCTCATATTCCAGTTCTACCATTCACTCCTTACTCACGTGATCACATGCAACCTTAACCCTAACCCTAAGCTTTTCTTATCACTGATAATTTACTTCAAAAGCTTTGTGAAGGTTAAGTGCAATAGTGCGCTCCAAGCATTCTGTACAGTGCTGGACACATACACTGCACTCTCTAAATATTAACTGTTTCTGTGATTATCTTGCATAGTAAAAAGCAAGGTCGTGTGGTCATATGGGTGCAGCTGAGAGGGCCGGGACCAGGGCAGAAAGCAGCTATTTGGAATTCTTTCAGCAGCTCAGTGTGTTGATGCAGTGTTAAATTAAGGCCCATTAATTCATTGTGAAAACAAGCTTTCAAAAGAGCCTGGAATTTGCAGCTTCTCCTCCTGAATTAATGCTGCACGGCCCTCTTTATTTTAGGAATAATAAATGCGAACTCAACAGTAGAGAAAACCCCCGCTGCTCTACGTGCGGGGTGGCCCCGCTAGGTGGCTGCCCCTGCTGCCTGATTTCTGGCTGGAAGCTGCTAAACAGAATCGGGCAGTGACTCAGCCCAAGTCCATCACACCCAGCCCTGAGTGTGGTCACGAAACGGGTACAAATATGATGCGGATGGTGAAGAGGCAATGGAGACAAGCCTGTTGCCTAGTTGAGAGGGGCTTGGGGAACAGTCTAGTGCTAGGGGCCTAAGAGAGTCCCCAGCAGGGAACTGAGCTGTGCTTGGCTGACCAGCCTCAGAGATCCATCTCTGAGTAGGAGTTGAGGGGCCAACCTGGACATCTCATTCGTCCTGTGCTTTACCACTGAACGAAGAGCTCAGGGATAACGCTGAGCCAGAATGAACCCCCAAATAAAAAACAGAGAGGATGAGAGTCTGATTTATTGGCAGACTTAAAAAGAAAGTTATGGCACAATTAACAAGTCATGCTGGGAGACCTCAGTGCTGCCTACCACGATTCCAAAGAAACTCACTCTGAAGCACGTGCTCTTATGCTGAAAGCAATTTAGGAAATTCTTCAGTCGGTTGGTCAAGTGAAAAAAGGCTTTTTGTGAAACTTCTGCTGTTTGCATGGCAGACTTTCTGGATTAGTCTCTAACACATGTTTTACTCCCATTGTTCCCAGCAGTTTGTTTTTTGCTCTGTGTTCTAGGAGATAAATCTTCAATTTCAAGAAGAGTTGTTTTTGTTGTTCTGCTCTTTTTGACAACAGACCCCTCTTCCATGTCATGGATACTGTGATTGAAATCCTGGCCATGTTCCTGCTACTGGGCTTCATGAAAGTTGACCTTTTCCTCCTATTCATTTTACTTCCCATCTTCCACATTAAAGTTTTCAGCAAATGCCCGGGAGCAGGGGGCATAATTGTAGCTCCTATTTAAAAGCTGACTGGCCAGACATGGTGACACACATCTATAATCCTAGTATTTAGGAAGCTGAGGCAGGAGAATCAGTACATTTGAGGCCAGTCTGGGATACATGATGAGTTCAAGGCCTGCCTGAAGCATAGTGCAAGTTCCTATCTCAAAAAACAAAATAATACAAAATAAAAATAAAAGCTGACTGGAAGCTCTGCTTATGGAAGGAATTGTAAATTAAAGGGTTTCCCATGAGTGGTCTTTGGAGAAATCCCAATGTCTGTACATTTAGGTTTCTCCTTGTGGGTTGTTGAATGCTCTAGGGAACATTTTTCCACGTCTGTTCTGCCATTCTGGGAACTGAAGGAAGGAAGAGGCCTGGGGTTTGGCTTCAATATGGAAGACTCAAGCCCCTCCCCTCCCACACACACAACACACTCCCTGCTCTCAGATGCTCTGGGGCTCTCTAGTCCCTCTGTTGGTTCTTTCTCCAGACAATAGATCTTTCAGAAACTAAGCTTTCACTCCTTGAGAACCAGCTACTTCTTTAAGAGCCACTCAATCATAACCTTGTTTTGCTTGCACTTTAATCTCTGTTTCTGGTGGCTTCTGGTGATGATGAGCGGTGTGAAAGGTGAACCAGGTTGGTTCTTTACTTCCATACTCCTGGTGGAGAATCAGATTTCTTAGTTACAACCCTTCCAACTGTTGCTCTGTTGTTCAGCTTCTAAAATTGTGTTGCACTGACACTCTTTACTTATTTTGTTTTTGTTTTTAAATCTATGGGTTTGCCTCTTAAAAGAAATGCTCTATTATTTTGGTGGGGTTTAGCAAAACTAGCTGGGCATGGTGGCTCATGCCTGTAATCCCAGCACTCAGGAGGCAGAGGCAGGAGGATTGCTGTGAGTTCAAGGCTAATTTGGGTTACATAATGAGTTCAGGGCCAGCCTGAACTACAAAGTGAGACTCTGTCTCAAAAACTGAAAGAAAGAAAGAAAGAAAGAAAGAAAGAAAGAAAGAAAGAAAGAAAGAAAGAAAGAAAGAAAGAAAGAAAGAAAGAAAGAAAGAAAGAAAGAAAGAAAGAGAGGGAAAAAGCAGAACTAAATACATCTGCTGAATCAGCCAACTTTATCTGTTACAAATCAGATAATATTGAAGGCATAATGCATGCCTTCAATAGAAAGATTAGAAAATATAGTTAAGAGAGAAAGAAGATGCAATTAAGGCAATAATTGTGTTACCTAGGGAAGCCACTGTTAATATCACAATGGTGGATCCTTTTATTGTTTCATTATTTGAGTTATATCTAAATATACATGAATATAATAATTAGGAATCAATAAACATTTTCACCTGTTTCTTCACTTAACAATATAATAGAAATACCTGTTCAAATCACTAAATGTGTTTCAAATGATTTTAATAGTTCATTTTAATTCATGAAATATTTCAGAATGCATATTTTCAACCAGTTCCACATTACTAGATATATGGGTTTTATTAATACATTTTCCAAGATCATAATACATAAAAACAATTCCCAAAACTTCCTCTAATTTTTGACTACTTTCTTGAAATGAATTCCAAAAATGACTCTACCAAAAGTGCACTTGTTATAGTTCTTTCGATTCTTATTACCCAACTGCCCCTGGAAAGATTGTGTGTATTTCATCCCAGTATGTCAAAGACTGGCTTCTTACCTTGTCTGAGATGACTGCTCAGTTTTAACACACCACCCATCCTACAAGCCCAAATGGTGCATTACTAGGGTTTTGATTTGTGTTTTCTTGGATTACTGCTGAGATTGAGCATCTCTTCCTATTCCTTGGTCATGTATATTTTTTCTTTTTCCAAGTAGACCTCACAGTGGGTTTAAGATTTATAGTTAACACTTCGATGTGCAGAAATGTAACTGTCTGCATTTTTTATAACTTAGCTTAACTCACTCCTGAATTCTGCCCATTTCCAATTCTGTGGAAACAAGCCCATTGATTCAATATACCTTCCTGCACAGTGGCTTGCAGGTGTACACAGCCTTCCTCCTCCATCCTCTTTGACTTATTTGCTATTCCTTGCTCCCCACTTTCTGCTTCCTGCCTCTGGACTTGAGCCCTGGGCTGCTGCGGGCACCTCCTAGGGCCCAGATCTCACTTCAGCTGGAACAGGTTCTGCACTAATAGCTTTGGGCTCCAGGTTTGGGAAAAGTCTCCTGGGAACTACAAAGGAGGCAGGAACAGCTCTAGAGAGCCCCTGTAAGCCTCCTCTCTGGGTGGACCTCTCTGCTGCCAGTCTGTCCTGGCGATGTCATCCCTTTAGTCTTCCAGGGGACTTCCAGGGCTCTGGGTGAGAAATGTACCAAGACTCTTCTCCTCCTGTCCTTCTCTGGCAAGATGACACCCTCTTTTCTGACTACCCCATTTGATCTCCTTTCTACTTATTCTCTTTTCTTAAGAGGATTTAATTTCTTTTTGAGGGGAAAAACTGCTCTCACCCTGTGTCCAACAACTTTCCATCTCTGTGGTATCAGCCCTGCAGAATTTGATCTTTTTTGTAGCATTTGCAAAGAAAACAGTTTATCTTGCAAATCAAAACTATTTTATTGTTATACAAAGGTCTCTAAAGCTCAGTTTTGAAAGTTAAATCTTAGCGATCACTTCTTTCCCCCCTAGGCCAGGTGGCTCACATCTGGGATGCTCACTAAAGTTATCTAGGGTGCGTTGAAAAATTCTGATGCTCATGCAGCATCCTAGAAATGAGAACTCATGAAGCTGGGTCCTGGGTAATTGTATATTTTATAGCGCTTAGTTATAATCCTATTCCCTATCTCTATAGCTGTATCTTAGCCATATCCCTATCCCAGGATGGGGAAAGATTATTCCAGACCAAGGCTGTTTTCCCCAGTTCCTGGGCCAATCTACCTGACCTCCTGACACTTGAAGATAGAAGGGCGTGGGCACAAACTGGGCTTCTCATTCCGGACCAGAAGTGTTGCCAGAATCTAGGCTTCACACCTGCACTTCAGGGGCCTCGGAGGCAGGAGGGGCTCTGGGCTGGTGTGGATTCATCTTCAGCTGGCTTGACTGGCTGGAGATGGAGACTGCAGGTGGTAGGAGAAGAGGACCTTGCTCCAGGTCCTCATTAGCCAGCGTGGGAGGGAAAGGGCTTCCTCTGCTGCTGGAGTTTGTCAAGGATCAATATGTTGCAACATATGTTTTACAGCTTTCCTGAGCCCTTTGATAAATCTCTGGAGACTTCTGTTTGTCTTTTTTTCCCCTCAAGGTTATGAAGCCAACTGTTTTCCTCAGTGTACAGATGTGCTGGGGCAGAGAGCTCATTTCCACCTGAACCGGAGGCTTCCAGGGGTCGTTGGCAATCTTCCCGCGGGACCAGGGCCTCAGGCTGGGCAGGCAGTAGGTAGACTCCCTTCTTGGCCGTGACTTCTGCATATTCTCTCAGAGCACAGAAGAGCAGGGCTAGTCCCCAAAGCTTGACAGAAGTGACTTGGCTCTTCCCTCTTGAACTGCATAGTGTAGCATTCTATGTGCAGGAGATTTGAATGGAGAATTAGGTACATCTGCTACCCTCAAATCACTTGCCAAGTAGTGGAGGCAACAATAAGCTGCTATTATTTCCAGCACCTACCGCATGTCATCCACTGGTGCTAGAGATAATGTTAGGATTAATGACGCCTCCTCTTCCTTTGTGTGGTTATATAAACTTGGTCTCTTCAAACTGAAATTATGGTTCAGGACCAGGACCAGAACCTATGGCGTCACTTATGACCTTGTTAGAGAAACAGAACATCCGGGTTGCCCCAAATCACTGACTCTGATCCTGCATCCTACGTAGATCTCCCAGTGTTTCTTGTCACACTGCTATCCCCATTTTACAGACAAGCAGCCAGGTTCAGAGGCAACTGAGCATAATCAAGAGTAAAGGCACCAAAAGTTAAATGAAGATTTCAACCCACATCAGATTTCCACTGTACAGAGCTGCTTGTGAGGTCTCCACTGACTTCTGTAAAGCTAGACTGCAGCACAGTGAAAGAGCTAAGTCCCGGAGAAAGGGCACTCCTTAGATTTCAGACTGCAGATGTGGAACCAAGCAGGAGGGATCACTGAAGGCGGGGTATCCGAGTCATTTCTAGAAGGGTGAGCAAACCTACAGAGAAGAAATGAGCCACTGGAGGTGGAGGAAAGAATATGACCCACCTGGTCTTCTAGGTTCAGATGAAAGCAAGACAGTTGTGATTCATAGAAGCTTTGCTTCTCCCTCTGTCCATTGGTGTCAAACAGCCCCTGCTGGGTGCCTAGAGGTGGACACGCCTAAAGAGACTGTGGACCCTTGGCTGCTGCCTTCCTGGGCCTGGCTTCAGAAACTCTCTTCACTGGACAATAACAAGTGATCTATTTGGAAGCCATCATGTGACCTTGTCCACATGTCTTGTTCTTAACTTGGCAATCAATCATCTTCCCAAAATATAGATACTAACTATGGTGGAATCTGTCAAAGACAAAGTCAAACACCATAAGTAAATGCATTTTATTGTTGCAAGAGGGAGAGCACCCTAGATCTGAAGATCATAGTGTCACTTCAGAGCTTTTATTTTATTGCTATTTTTCACCTCAGCCTTTTACAAGAAGGAGTAGCCAGGTTATAGGTGGAATAATTTTACAGTTGGCTTGTTTTTGCAATCTCAGGGAGTCTTGGTCAGCAGAACAGCAAATGTTGATCTTTGTGTCTTAATTGTTTCGGGAAGACAAATGATTCACCTAATCATTTGTGAGAAAAAGAACGGTCTTACTGTGGTAAACAAAAAAGATCATCCTCAAGTCTTTTCTGAGTCTTATGGGAAGGGGAGTCTTGGGCGTCTGTCATTTACTCAAACACGGAAAAGGTATATTTTAACCATCTCTATTTTCCTGGAGTTTGGAAAAATTGCAGCAGCATCACTGCTAAATTTTTATACACAAACTTTTAAGAGAAACAACCTGGTTGAAGAGGAGGATCAGCATATTCCTTTGAATTTGCAATTTCATGGAAAGTACGAGGTATGTAGTTGGGTTGTGTATCGATAAAAATCAGTGAAACAGCAGAGTTTGGTCAAGTTGCTCTAATTTACATTTCACATCAGACTACCAAAGCATCAAACACTATGATTGTGATGGATGTAACATTATGTTAACAGCTGACACACATGTCAAGCATGACCTAGAATGGGGAATAGAGGGTGCTGCAAAGGCCCCTGAAGCAGCCCCTGGACCCATCACATGTTACCTAACAGCTGAGACTTGCTGCCGTGTGAGACGGGGCATCACAATGTCTTGGATCTTGGTCTGTGAACTACATACTTTGAAGCACCTGGGAGGTTTGCTGAAAGTGCACATTTTCAGCCCCACTAGGAGATTCTGAACCAGAATCTGGGCCTAGTTTAGAATAGGACCAGTAAACCTGAAACTGCAGCCTCACTGGAGTCCCAGGTGGTTTCTGTACAGACTCCTGTAGACAAGCAAACAGACTCGGAGAAAATTGAGCTTGCTCAAGGCTACAGGGTATGAAAAATTAAGTGGAGATTTGAACTCACATCTAGCTGTACTGTGCAAATGAGAAGGAAAGAACCCAAGTTATTTCTATCAGACTTTGGTATCTCACTTCTCTAGTCCTTGGGGTAATGAGATCAGGGAAACTTTCCCTGTGAAAGAGATGATAGAAGGCCACAGGAGGAATGGATGAGACTTAAAGATAGGCAAAGGAGCTTTGCAGATACAAAGAAAAGATTATGCAAAGACCCTCAGATAGGAGGAAACCTAGGGGTCTTGTGGCTCATACAGAAGTCTCGATGATTGCAAATCAATTGGCAAGAAAGAGACTGCATAACTCTGGGAGAGTGCTGGGTGGTCCAGCAGACTCTGGAAGGCCATCCTGAACCTTTGGACTGCATCCTAAGAGATGGGAAATTAATGAGGGTTTCGGTCAGGGTTGTGTAGGAGATGTACAGTTGTGATTTGATCTCTGATCCACCTCATTCAGACCAAAAAGTTACACTCTCTACCAGCTCTCAACCTAGTTTTTCTCTGATGCCATCATTTAGGGCCACCACCCACTAGACATCTGATTGGGAAAGTTGGTCATCATCTGATCTCTTCAGTCTCATTATGAACATCTCTAGAATCCAGCTACCTTTCTTCATCACCCTCTTTCTTGCTATTACCTGGGATTGTGCACTATCTTCACTTACCCCAGGCCCAGTGCTTTCTTTTCTTCTTGTTTTCCCCAAAAAACAGTTAGGATGACCTTTCTAAACTTCCCAGCTATCCAAAGAATTTCACTTGGAAACTGTCCATTCTGTCTGACACTTGACCTTGACTGGCATCTCACTGATTCCAAAATGTAAGTCATATCCTAGCTCAAGATCACCTAGGAAGCCTTGACCTCTCCAGAGTGGCTAGGAGCTCCTGCTCTATGATTCTGCAGCCCTTGCTCAGCTTCATACTGTCAGCATCTTCTCTTGCTTTCCCTATGAGGCCCTGGCCCCTCCATAATAGCAGCATTTGGGTCTTTATTCTCATTATCTAGTAACCAGTAGAGCAACTGCTATGGGAAGCTCTTAATGGGTGAGTGTCAGCTAATCTAGCATAAATTTCTATGCTTCTCTGGTATTTCCTGGCAAGGAAAGATGGTGTAGCACCAATACGGTAGCTTTCAGCTGCTGGCCATTGCTTTCTGGAATGTTCTCCCCATAGCTTCTCATCTCTTTGACTCTTCATCTTCTCCCCTTTGCCTTTAATGCTTACAGGATCATCCAGGGTAATTAAGAGAGAAGTTTTATGCTGTTTATGGGGCTCTGATCAAAGATTTTAATTAACCTACCTTGCTTTAAGACTTTAAAAGTTCATTCCCCAGGGCTGACCATTTGATAATGGAATTAGTGCTTCTAGGCTGAGTGAGGGATGGGGAAGTTCTGACAAAGAGGGCCTGGAGATTGTCTCATTAACCCTTCCCAAGATGGATCGATTTCAGCTCAGGACGAAGGAGTTCACTCAGTCTGAACTGCTCATTGATGGAACAATGTGTTTGTAGTGATGTAAGAACCCTGCTACGGATGGTATATGGGCAGCATGTGTGCAGAGGCTGGACAGCTCCTGGAGGGGATGTTACAGCTGTGCATCAGTTACTGTGTTGTTGATCAGAAAAGGTCACTTTTGGGAATTTTCCAGGACTGGGATTGTCTGTCTTTCCATCCAGTGCCAAAGAGGAACGTGGTATCCTTTGTCTGACACAGAGTCTTGAGACTTTGACTTAAACCTGGACTTGCATTTTTTTTTTTTTGAGACAGGGTCTCGCTTTGTGGTTCAGGCTGGCTCTGAGCTCACTATGTAGCCCAGGCAAGCCTCGAACTCAGCAATCCTCCTGCCTCTGCCTCCTGAGTGCTGGGATTACAGGCGTGAGCCAACACGCCTGGCAGGGCTTGCATTTTTAGGAAGACAGATTAAAGGGAACAAACACATGAAGCCAATACCCCTGCACAAATCACCCTTGCAGCTAGCTTCCATTGCCAAACAATATGTGTGCAGAAGCTACCTTAGAGGTTCCAACAAGACACTCAGAGCCTGCTTGAGGGGCCCTGGACTAACTTTCCTAAGCAGTTATGTGCCATACACTGCTCGTAACAACTCTCCTAGAACCCGGGTCCTGTTGTTCTCAGATGCCATTGTCTTCTAGACACATAGCATCCAGTGATTTGGATGAGACCTCAGTAAGACAATCCCACATTAAACCTGGAAGGTAAACACAGTGCAATGAAGAGTGGGGCAGGTGGAGTAGATGAGGCGAGGAAGAGGATGGGGTGCTATCAGCTAAGATCAATTGAGTGGACTGTTTTCCAGGCGCTGTGCCAAGTGCTCCGTGTGCACATCTCATGCATTTTGGACTAGTAGTATTATTTTCCCCATCTTATGGATAAATCAGGGTTTTTTGAAATGTGGCTCACCACTCTCTGTAGGATGAAGGCCACACAGTTTCCAGCTCTTCCTGGTATGAGCTCTAGACAACTCTTCTCCAAGAAGAAATCTCCCCACCTGCAAGAACTTGTCTACTTCTTCCTTACTTTCCTTCCTTGGCTGAAATGCTATACCCACTTTCCCCACTCAACTGGCTTAGAAGCCCCTACTGTAGTATCCCCCTGGACTCCCAAATGTTCACTTAAACTTCTAGTTTGCCAGTCGTACTTTACTTCTGGTATTATAAATGTTTATTTGACTTCCCAGACCTTCAACTCTAGATGGAGCCTATTTCAAGATGGGGTACTGTATTTAATTATTCTCTGTCATATGCCTCACTCAGTAAGAGCCACTACAATTCACAAGTAGAGACTGAATGAAATAAATGAGGAAAAAAAGCTCATATCTCTGTATAAGCTGCTTTCTAAAAAGATAAATCAAAAAGTTAAAGGGTTAATCAACAAATACTTTGTGAATCTCCTCTATACACACCACCTAGGGGTGAGGAGGAGGGATAAGCCCTTCTGAATTATTTGAACTTTAAAGTACATATGTACTACTTTGATTTTTAAATGAATATTTAATGAATGAAACAAATGGGATTTTCTCTCCTGAAATCACCTACCACATAGCAAAAAACCAGATTCTAATCAGCTATGCATAAGTCTTGTGGGATGAATCTCACCAATCCACTCACTCAGTGGCCTAGATTTGGAGAGAAAACACTGTGTATTCCAATTCTGTCCAAATTTCTTCAGCAATTCAGAGAAAAAGAGCAGTATTTCTTTAGGAAGCTGTTTCTGGGAGACTGTTGTCATGGGTGTAAAACGGAAAGTCTAGAGAGGGTCCCCTCCTGCCTGCACTAGCAGAATGAGGATGTGGGAGGTCTGGGAATAGAGACTGCACAGAAATCTGTGGGGGCAAACGCAGGGTGCTGGAGGGGCAAAAGTCAGAAAAGCAACACAGGCATATGTGAAGAAGCAAAAGGGAGAGCATTGTCTCTCTCTACACCCAGAAATTTGGGTACTAGACCCAAATTTTTCCAATAGCAAAGATACGAGAGATTTAGAGTTGGATCAAGTGACAAAGAAAAACAGCAAGACTTGTTGGGGAGAGTGAGTCTCTTTATGTTGCCCACTTCAATAAGCCATCCTGTTTTTAAGACATGATAGGTCAATTGCTATGGGTCATAGGATCAAAGGGCAGAGGACCCACCCAGGGATCAATTTTGGGTCTGTTTTACTTTAATTATCTGTCCCTGCTCAGGTTTATGAACCTCTATTGGCCTACGTTTTTTTGTTTGCTTGTTTGTTTTAACTTCTGAGATGAGAACTACCTCAAAAGCTCAGGACTGAAGTGGTTAGTGCACACAGCGTGTGAATTATAATGAGGAGCTGCTGCTATTTAATCTTGCTGTTACTGTCATGTAGGACTCACTGTCTATGAATGGGGAAAGAAAGACGGGGGTCCACCCGTCAAATCCTATGGCACCACCATTACCTTCACTCCAAAAGGGAATGGTCCATTGCGGAGGCTGTGGCTGTGTACTGCTATGTGGCAGTAAGTGAACCTCCCTTGCCCCTGAGTCCTAAAGTGAGGAAAGGGATGAGAATTTCATTAGATTCTTGGGCACTGTGAGGAGAGTGGCTTTGGTAGGTGTTGGAAAAAAAACCTTGGAGGATCTACAGCAGAGTTTCGGATTTAGTGTGCATCAGAATTACAAGGGGGCATCCACAGAAATGCAGCTTCCCTGGTTCATGGGCTGCTGGGGGCTACCGCACTTTAAATAAGCACCCCAAAGTCATGTTAATGTAGCTTTTCATGTGCCCCAGTTACTTGGGAAATAAGGTACACAGCCCCTGAGAGGTGCCTACCTCCTTAGCTGCGGACCTCCAAGCCTCTGGTTTCTCATCAGTTTCTGGGGCTCTGAATCTGACCTTGGCTAAGCCCAGGGAACACAAGCTGTCTGTAGTTTGGTCATGGAATGGGACACAGAGTGTTAGTACTGGCCACACATAGAGCTCTGATCCCTCCCAGCTGTACACAGTGGGTCCTCCGTATCTATGTGGTTCTGCATCCGTGGATTCAACCAAATGCAGATCAAAAGTGCTTTTACAAATTACATCTGCACTGACCATGAACAGAAAGACAGTTGTTTTTCCTTTATTCATCATTCCCCATGCCGTAAAGTATGACACTTATTTACATAGCATTTGTACTATATTATCTATTGTAAGTAATTTAGATATGATTTACAGTCCATTGTGAAAAGGTAGCCCCATTTATAGACAGGTCTATGGGTTTCAGTACCTACCTAGGTGGGATAGTTTGTCTGGCAACAAATTCCCTGAGGATCTAGGGACATGTCTATTTTTCTCTAAGTCTTACCACGTACCAACCTCTGCCCTTAACCACAGCCTAAATCTTCACTCTAATCACACATTAAACCCTGGTTTTAATGCAGATTAACCCTTGCCTTTGACCCTTTGCAAGCTCATACTTTGCTAGCTGACCCACGTAAATTAGCTAAGATTGTAGATGTTCTGGGCTGAGTTTTCTTGCCCATGGCTGGAGACACATACATCACACCTTCCTTGCTGACCTCTGGGCCCAGAAACACAGGGACTGTGCAAGATAGCCTGCCTTAGCTTCCTGTGCAAGGCTGATTAACGTGCATCACGCTGCCCCATTCTCTAAGCGCCTTCTCCAGATCATTGCTTCTCTGATTAATTCCTCAGAACAAAGCACCAGGTACTTATGTGGAGATTAAGTGGAAAGTCCCTGAGGCCGTTCCCAGTGCTGGCTCCCCAGGCCTTTCCTGAGTGTTTGCTGTACTGCAGGACCCGGCCAGCAAGCAGATGGTGTTCTGTCTCTAGAACAGTTTCTCTTCTTTGGAGACAGCGTCACACTACAGCCACATCAATGAATTACATGCTGACATAAGAGTCACTGACATAATAGCTTAAAATCTGTCAGTCAAAGTGTTTCTCTTTTACAAGATGTCACCACTGTGATCATAGACCACCATGGCCATCATTATCATTGCTTTACCAGAATTATTCCAATTAATCTTTAAACCCTGGCATTAGAAAATAAAGAATAACTTGGAATACGTAAGTTAGCACTCCCAATAGGACAGGCCATGTCACACCCTTGGGTTCAGGATCAGGAAAATGAATTCCTCAATGAACCTATTACTAGACTCTTAGGACATATGTCATCCATATAATTTTCCTTCTTTCCTTAGCTACAGGGAAATTCCAGAATTTCTCTCAATTATTAGATTTTTTTCCACTGAAAGGCTTTCAACACAATTTTTCTCTCTCCATGTGCCCTTGCATCTTGGTTTCCCATTAGTAAAAATTAGTTAAATTTTTAAACAAATCTTACTCTCATGGCATTTGATTTTGAACTAATTTATTAAGGATGGGTATAGACAAAGTGACAATACAGCACTATTATAAAGCCTGTGTGCCAATTTATTTAGCTCATCTTCCAGTATGGTGGAGTCAACTCCTACTACACAGGGTCTCTTTTGGATAGTAACTACAGACTCTGAACAAAATATGAGAATTCTCCTGCTCTGAGCAATGCATAAAACCAGGCAGGCTTTTTAGGGAATGTGAACCCGAAAGAAGGGACTGGCCTGAAGTAGGCTTCTCATTTTTATAACTTTTATTCTGGAGGAAGCTCCTATCTTGACCCAACATGTAGCAGCTCAACCTGAGAGGTATGTAGGGGCCAGGGCACCTTTGGCCAGCACCAAATGAAGATGGTGGGTTTCTTGCTACATGCAAGGCTTTCAGAGAAGGTTTTGAGCATAGAGAAAAGATCTACATTCAATTTTTGAAATGCAAGATAATTTTAAATTCCTGGAGATGATGAGGAAGTTTGGGCTTCCAGGCACAAGGGTGTCTGAGGGGAGCAGAGACATACTTTATGCCAGCACAGTAGAATACAGTGGTGGGTACCTGGGCGTGCTGGGCCCTTAGGAGATGGGGGACTTCTGCTGTTGGTCATTTTCTTCTCTTTCTTTCACGAAGAGTAAGGTGCCCTCATTGGCCAGAATAGGAGTGGAAAGAGGTTAAATTAGAAAAGTTATAGAACTATTTTCTGAATGAGACGTAGTAGCAATCCATTTTCTGTGGCTGTACCAGAATATCATAGGCTGATTAATTTATAGAGAAGTTCATCATGGCTTAGAGTTCTAGAGCCCTTGTAGTCTAAGACCACAGTGCTACCCTTTGACGAGGATCTTGTTGCTTCTTCACAACACTGTGGAAAGCAAAAGAAAGCAACCCTCTCCCACAAGAGCCAACTCATTCCAGCAGAAATAGCACTAATCCATTCACCAGGGCAAAGCATTTATAACCTAAGCCCCTTCTATGAGATGCTTCTCCATGGCTCTGTTCCAAGACTAGTGCTTTCAGGAACTAAGGTTCCAGGATCAGGGATTTAGCTCAAGTGGTACTGCACCTACACTGGAAGCAGAAGGGCCCAACCCCCGAACTGGAAAAAAAATAGAAGAGAAAAGAAAAAAAGGGAATTAAGATTCCAACACATGTGTTTTTGAAGCATATACTCAACTTTCACCAATGACAAAGTGAACCTACAGGAAAACTTGGTGGAGGGGCATCCCTGTAGGCTGAGTCCTTGTTAGAAATCTGTGCTCCTGGGTGTATTGCATACTTCATCTGTACGTTGAAAGCGAACATCTCTGGCAACATTTGGCTACCCTGATGCAAGGTTATTGGTCATTGGGTTGGACCAGGCTGAGATTTGCCAGGAGAACATGACTGAGAGGAAAGGAGGAATTCTAAAGCCTTCTTAGGAAGACTGCTGGGCTGGAGATTCCAGGGCAGTTGCCAGGAACTCAAGACCATGTGCAGAGGCCAATTCAGGGACATGTCACTGAGGGTGAACTTGGCTTTGGCAATGACTCTACCATGATGGAAAAGTCATCAACTGTCCTACGCCTTACTTCCTTTCAACATTACAGTAACAGTGAAAACCACATGAACTAGTGCAGAATACCATTTTGAGTAAATTTTTTAAACATCAAATGGTCTTCTAAAATTCCAAATAAAAGAACCGTTAAACCCATATATTGAGAAAATATCAAGTAGTAAGTTCTATATTGAATACATTTATTTAACTATATTTTTCACAAGTACTATATCAGTACATCCTTTTGATTTTATAAAAGTTAAACAGAACAGTAAAGATCATGGTCAATGAGGATTTCCAATCATGAGTCAAGGTTTACTGCTTATTGAAGAGGATTTAGAATAAGCAGCAGAGAGAGGAAGCCGTTCAAATGTCCTGGGAGAGAGATTTATCTCTTAGCTAGATGTTGGATGCCTCTTGTCTCCTAGGCACCTAGTTGGACATAGCTTTTTGTCTGACTTCACATGGTCATAAAAATATCATATTTCTTTCAGTAGCAGGGTTAAATCTGTGGCTTGGGTAATTTGGAACCACTATCAGACATGACTCATTAATCAAAACCACCAGGTCATATATCTGAGAAGTAAAGGATAACAAATCGATCTGGGGCTATTAATGAATGTTCTAAGCAACAGGGTTATGTCCCTGACAAGGAGCCAGTTCACCACATCAGCTCTGAAAACCCAGGGCCTAGTCTTCCCTCAGACCTCTCAACAAATGTCTTCATACCCTTAAAGTCACCAAACGCATATGACCTTTCAGCATCAGGTTTAGCTAAAATATTTCCTTCATACATGAATGTCTCCATTTTCTTTGTTCAAAGGTTATTTTCCTTATGTGCAAGTAACCAAGATCAGAAGATCAGCACATTGGTACCCTTTCTCCCAATTTCCTGTGTGTGTGTGATCTATATACAAATTTATCAGTTTGATTTTACTTAGTGATGTGTCAGATGTCTTTGCACATGAAAATCTCTTGAATTATATTAATGTATGCAGAGAATCCCACATTTCCATAGTTTGTTTAGTCACTCGCATGTTTAAACCCATTTATAACTCTACAACACTCCAGAGCTTGCCTTTCACACATTAGGCTGCATAAAAACTATTGCATGTGTATCTTTGTGTGTAGGTAGCTCTTTGGGTTGGGTTTCCAGGAGTGAAATTGCTGGGGAGATTGGTATGTACATTTTTTTGAGTTTTATAAGTTTTTAATTTATTTTTAATATTTTGAGTTTATTAGTACATGTTAGAAATACATTACGATCACATCCCTCATTGAGAATTTTTTCTTGTACATGATATATCTTGTTTTTTATTTTTTCTATTCCCCTGCCCTCCCTACAACCCCCATCCCTCTCTATACAGAAGTTTTGTTTCTGTTTTTTCTTTTTTTCATGCAATTTTTCCCTTTCCCTTCTTTACTTTCCCCTGCCCTACCCAGTTCCCCTTTCCCTTTGAACAGTTTCTTCCTATTTCACAGTACTTATTCATACATTCTGGACCTCATCGACACCTTTGGTTTCTGACACTAGAGAAACAATACAGTATGTGCACATATGCGTCCTATCTATTTCACTTATGGGCATGGCCTTAATGCACATCCATTTAGCTATAAATGTCTCTAATTTATAATTATTTGTGGCTGAATAATAATTCCTTTTCTTTTAAATAAAAACCAACATCTTCTTTATCCAGTCTCCAGTTGATGAGCATTTGGGTTGTTTCCAAGATTTAGCTATTAGAAGCTATGGTGCTATAAGCATGGGGGTAGACATATTGCCATTCTATGATGCTTTTAATTTTTCTGTGGATTGGGAATGTACATTAAATATGGATCAACAGTGCTTATTGGGTTTCAAATGACTTCACAGTTTGCAATTCCTAAAGTGAGAATCCAAAACTACTTGTTTCTCTACATCCTTCCTGATGTTGTTACTGTCAGTCTTTTAAAGTTTTGGCAATATAATAAGTGGAAAAATCACATCCTCTTGTTTTAATTTATATTTAGTGGAAGCTGTGTATTTTCTCATATGATTACTGGCATTTATATTTTTCTTAGGTCATTGTACAGTAATATCAATTTGCTCTGCATTGTGTGTATATCTTTTCTCACTGATTTCCATGAAATCTGGCCATAAATTTCATAGGATCTTTTCTTTCTCTTCTTCTAAGGCTACTGATCTCACCTGGAGGGCTCCACTGTCATGACTTAAATGCTTCTCAAAGTCCTTCTTTCCATACTGGGAATTAGAGTTCCAACGCATGAGTGGCAGAAGAATACAAAGACTTAGCCCACTGCGCTGTTCCTATACCTCTACCACACAATCATTTAAATAAACGCGATCTGGGGCCAGAGATTTTGCTCAGTGGTTCTCGTTGCCTCCCTAGCAAGCACAAGGTCCCTGGTTCAATCCCCAATGACCACATACAACAATACTGGGTGTGATGACTCATGCTGACCAGCAATCAGTACTACATTCCACAATGCCGGGCGTGGTGGCTCATGCCTGTAATCCCAGTATGCTGAGTTCAAGATTTGCCTGGGCTATATAGTGAGTTTAGGGCCAGCCTGGACTACAAAGCGAGACCCTGTCTCAAAAAAAAAAAAAAAGATTTAATATTGTTTTTGCAGACACTTGGATGTATCTTACCTCAGTTTTTATTATTTTTCAAAATTTCCTTGGACATAGTCATATGTATATCAGTGTACCTCTATTCCACATTTGGCTGGAAGTTATTTCCTTTTCTATTCTTTGATGATTTCTCTATATTACAGCATGTTTCACTGACCTATCAAAGTCTAACATTAGCTGATTTTTTTACTTCTTTCACGAGATGGATCTCAAACACTTTTAGTCCATTCACTCTGTTTTTATTCAGGCACTGTTGCATATTTTAATTTCATATGTGTTTAAATCTTCATAAGGCATTATTATTGATTTCTTCTAATCATTTTTCATTTTTGTCTACCTACATTTATCTTTTGTTCTTCATTTTCTTTGTTGCCAGTGTATATCTAACACTATTTTCCTTTAGTTTTTCTTCAATGAAAATTAAGCAATGGTGAATTCTGTTGGATTATCTCTTCTGAAAATATCTTTTTTTTAATTGAATTCTTTATTGGTACAATTTATATACATCTCAAAATCACATATAACATTGGGAAATTTGTACCAGTATATGCCACAAGTTAATTCTCATTTTTACCCATATCCCTACCCACTCCCCCCTCCTCCCCCCATATACATGCTCTTTTATTTTCTTTCTGTATCATATTTATTCCTTCCCCTCATCATATTCCCACACCAAGTTTCCTATAGAAATATTCCACTCTATAAAAGCTGTCCTACTTTCTAGAACTCATTTGCATCTACAGGTGTTCATGCCAAAGAGAAGATCTGGAAATTGTCTATCTGTGATCTATTGATTTCACTTATTAG
>PVIC010025998.1:0-24854 GCA_004025085.1 Thryonomys swinderianus
CACCACCCCACTGTGACCCAGGAGTCCAAGCCCCTCAGGCAGATTCGTGACTCCACCCTGTAAGGAAGTGGAAAGGGACATCTCCCTGCTCCAGTGCAGCTCAAGCATGCTAACTTCCCTCCAAAGGGCACAACATGAAGGGGGTAGGATCTCAGCCATGGCCAGGAGTCAAGTTCAACACTGACAGGAATAAGGCCCACGGACAAGTATGGATGGATCCTTGATACGATCCAACCAGAGCACCAGTGTCCCTCAGGGGTCATATTATTGTATGATGGTTATAACAGAGGGAGAGATAAGGGAACACAGCAGTGTCCTTGCAACTTTTCTGGAAATCTACTATAAAATTGTGGGTGCCGGGCACAGTAGCTCACGCCTGTAATCCCAGCACTGGGAGGCAGAGGCAAGAAGAGGGCTGAGTTCCAGGCTAGCCTGGGCTGCACAGTGAACTCAGGGCCAGCCTGAGCTACAAAGCAAGATCCTGTCTCAAACAAAACAAAAAAAAAAGGTGGTTTTATTTTTTAAAAAGAAAATTACAGAACTATTCCTTCAAGTCAAGGTGGCCATGGAAAGAAACAGCAGCAGAACCTAAGACAGCATGTTCTGGGCAAAGGGCACCTCCTGAGGGCATTCTCAGTTTAGGCCTGCTCTACCACTCACCACCCACAAAATCCTACCACGGGGAGCCTGTTTCCCCATCTGCAAAGTGGGAAGGACGCCTCCTCCCTCAGGAAGGGAGCAGAGGAGCTGAACTAGAGAAAGCTCCCAGTGTGAGCACCAACCTTCAGCAGTACTACTTTTGTAAGAAAGCCCAGGACAGAAGGAGCCTAGGAATCGACCCCAACAGAAAGGAAATGGCAGGGAAGGACGGACAGGCCGCCCCGCCCCGCCCCCCCCCGCCACCCACCATTTCCCCAGCCCACACTGGATTCTGGCCACAACAAGGGGGTTGCAGTGGTCAAGTGGCAGCGGCTCCCAGTGGCCTGCCGTCCCCAAACACGGTCCGTCCGCGCTCACAGTCCCGCAGCTGTGCGACCAAGAGGCTCTCGTGCCTCCCCAGCCCTGACCACTCTGACACGGCAGGCCTCAGCTGGCCATCTGCCCCGCAGCCTGGCCCACAATGACACAATGTCTTATAAAACCCCTTGCAGAGGTTTTCTATTTCAGAAGCCCTAGGGAGTCGCTTCTTGCAGCTCACTGGCCTTGGCTGCCGCACTCTGGCCTCCCCGACCCCTCAACACGGGCTCTGCGCAGAGGGCTCTCAGCACCTCGGGGAGGAACAAACCCTCCGGGGTACAGCCAATCAGTCTGATGATTTTCATCAACAACCAAAGACTGGAGAAACGCTCTACTAGCTCACTTTCCAAGGCACTCTGAAGGTAGACGGGAGTAACTGAGGGCTGGGGATTTAGCTCAAGTGGTACCACATCAACCGTGGACGCACAAGGGCCAGAGTTCAAGCCCAGGTACTGCAAATAAAAATAAAAAAAAAAAAAAAGTAACTGTTCTCTTCTGGGTAAGCCTCAGAAACCTCACAGACCAAAGGAGAGCACCGCTCCCTCGGCCAGGAGACTCGGAGAGGCTCCGACAGCCTGTGAGCATGACACAGGCTACGTGTGCTCTAATTTGCTGTGTTTTGCAGGCCTGGTTATCCCAGACAGCCCTACACTTCCTTTTCAGCTCTAAACCAAGACCACCGGTTTCCGATGAAGCGGGCCGACTTCATCCCACTCTGAGATTCCAAGAGGTCTGTTGATGAAATCAGGAAGCCAGCAGCAGCTGCAGACCCCAGTGGCTTCCAGAACAACCTTTCAATTCTGATTCCTGAACGAAATCACCCTGGGGAGAGGTAGCTAGGCATCCTCAACCCGGACACATGCCTGAAATTTACTGCCAGGACAATTCCTACACAGCCACAGGAGGGAGAGAAAATCAAAGACTTCTCTAGAAATTAGGCCCATCCATCAAGAAGGGGTCTACATCCCACAACCCAAGGAGTGGTGAGAAGCCGGCTCAGACAGCCACACTTCACTGCTCTCCAACAACAAAAAGAAATTCCCACTTCCTCGTCGGCACAGAAATAGATAATGCAAGATTTTTACTCACCTTTGGAGCGAGTAGAGATATCCATGCCCTCTACCACCTCCTGTTCTGTTTTTATTTCCTCTTCAGCCAAGCTGAAACAGAGCAAATTATGTTCATGTTTAGGGAGGCTAAGAATCCGCCCCGTGGGGGCAGCTGGAGAGATGCCTGGCTTCAACCCACCTTTAAGACAATGCCCAGCCTGATGCAGGAGTGGGGAAAGCACACACCTGATTTCAAGTGTGAAGATTCCTAAAGAACCTTCCTTAGAGCATAAGGTACCCCTTTCTTAACACTGTATAAGTCAAACTACTCTCCCACTTGCCATGCTCTAGGGGGTGCAAAACAGCCCATCTATCTAGATATACAATGACATTCTGCCCCCTAGGGCCCCGGAGAACCCAGCCTGCAAATAAACAAGTTTCTCACTGTTAACACCAGCCTCAACCGAAGCAGGCAGGTTGGAGGTATTTCCTAGGGTACCCAGTATTCTGATCCCTCAGTTCTGTGAGGGCCACTATCTGTCCAGAACCTCCCCCCGAAATTAACAATTCCCTGATGAGACAAGAACATGAAAAATAAAGACAGGTTAAATTACAAAGTACTGTAGAAAAAAAATGTGCCCAAACTAGAAGCCAAAGTGCTGGTCTCAAAACATCGCAAACTACCAGCATGTATCCCAAGAATTAGGGACACGGTCCCTCCACTTCTTGCTCCGCCCCCTCCCCCCTCCTAAACAGGCATGGCCACCTTTTGAGCTTCCACTAATTATGCCCCACCACCAAAGTGAAACGAGGAAGGACTACTTAAAAGCTAGTCTGAGAGTGGAGGTCAGGGAGAGGGAAGAAAAGCAGACCCCTTTATCTGAGAAGTCTGTATTCTCTCTCACTCCCTCTCTCGCTTGCGCTCCCTCTCTCTCTCTCTCTCTCTCTCTCTCTCTCTCTGTCAGAACTGAGGCTGAACAGAGAGCAGGCCATTTCAGATCTTCCCCAAGGACAACTTGCCCACCAAACCAAAGGAAGAAGTTCTGCTGTTCTGCTTTTATAGGTGCAAATGTTTTGAGGTGCTAGAACTTTCCAAGCATTCAGGCTGACACTGCTGTGGTAGGAATCGGAGCCATCACTAGATGCAATTCCATCAGATCAGGGTTCAAGAAGAAATGGGTTCGTCACCAATTGATAGGGCTGGAATTTTCCATTTGGAAGACTCAGAGCCAGGACAGGAAGAAGGCTGGAGAAGAATGTCCTGTCTGTGTTCCGTGGTCTGGGGCAGTGACAAGGCAAAAGATGAGTCCAGAAAGGCAGCCTCAGGCCTGGAACCCCAGGGTAAGATGGAGACGTGTTTAGAAGAGTTCCAGGTTTGTTGGGAGGAGAGAATTCAGGATGGGAGCTAGATAGAAAGGAAAAGATTATAGCTCAGAATTAAATTATAGGAGCGTGGAGGCCTCCGACTTAACTAGTCCCAGCAGAGAGGAGAAAAGAAAGTAGTATAGGCTTAAATCGTAATATTAACACATTTACCATTCTGATATTGAACCTCGCTAATGATTTCATTTACACAGCATCTGTAGAGAAACCAGGGACACAAATCACCAAAGAAACAACTGACATGTTGTCACAAATGGTTTCCATCAGGAGAAAGCAGCCTGCTAAATTTAAACACATAACATGCAATAATACTGCAATGATTTACTGAAGGTGATTTTACCACTAATACTTTCTCCTCCAACTTCAGAGAAAACCATTCTCAACTGAGAAACACACTCAGCCTGGAAAACACAAAGGTTGTCCAATGAAATGCAGTGGATGGAGTGGTTCTTGCTTGGGGTGGCTGGAAATAAATTTTCACAAAAAGCCCCACACAGTTCTCAGAGAGAAGGGTAGATGGTTAACTTCAAAAGAACAAACAGCAACCTTGATCTTTCTAGCAACTAGCATTCTGTTTCCCTCTCTAGCATGAAGTATGTGAAATCTTAAACTTCTTGAAACCGATCCCATATTTTGAGTGATGGAGAAAAATGCTAATCTGTGCTCCAACCAAAATGTACAGTGGGGAAAGAAACAATTACACATAACAGAGCCAAAAACCCACTTGAAGGATTTCTGCTGCGATGAAAACATTCAAAGGTGTATTGATCACAGGAGGAGGAATGCATTCAAGAGAACAATTATTTGGCTTGTAACAGCCTAGAGGAGCTGAATACTTCAGGCAGGAATGCTGCTGAGAGACTAAGAAATGCAAACTAGTTATGGGGTAGCTGTTTGCAGCTGAGTTTCAGATAATCAATTCTCAAGCAGAAGAGAAAGGGGGAAAAGTTAAGCTGTTTGATCTTTCCAAGTATTACATACAAGTGGGCACCATAATCACCTTACTTTAGCAACAGCACCACCAGCTCGAGCCCCGGATTTTAAGCACAATTTACGAAAACCATCTTTTTTCAGAGATCACCAAACCCCACTTTCAAAAGGAACCATGCATGTGTGTGCACAGTCACCCACAACTTGTATTTGACAAAAGGAAATGGCAAGTATATATGCATTAAAAGAAAAAAAATTTCATTTACAAAAGCAAAGACCAGAATGCAAAATTAGTCATTTCAAATAGCCACATCTAAAGGACTTCCTTTTTTTTTTTTAACACCACTGATCTCAGTTTCTTATGTTTTGTTTTGTTGTTTTTTTTTTCCTGGTTTAATATGTTAAGTACTAGTTCGTTTTTAGGGGGAAAGGGTGAAAAAAATTACAAATACTACATCAAAAGTGGTGAGGAGAAAAGATTAGTACCTGTCTGAATGTCCCACAGATCTTGGTCAATTTAGGTTAACAGCTGTTCAGTGACTTGGGAGAAAAATAATCAAGTAATTTTTAAAAAGAAAAGGCAGCCACATCTGGAGAAAATACTTTTAACTTCCGCCATTAACACATTAAAGTCTTAGAAATACACAGCTTCTTTCCTTCCATGTCTGCTAGCTTCCAGCAACCCTGATCATTTGAACCAAAAACAAAAGAACAAGAAGTCCTGTTTTCAAACAGACATTACTTCTCTTTTTTTCTTTTTTCTTTTTTTTTTTTTTGTCTATTGGAGACAGGGGCCCACTAAAGGTAAAATTACTGAAAACCAAATACTCTTTCATTCCAAAAAGAAAACTGACCATCAACTAGTTGTAAATACATTGCATCCTCCTTTTCTACTACCGCCACCACCACAAGCACAACCGCCACCACCACCTCCACCTCATGCCCCTCACATTTACCCAGATCACTTGCCTGTGGATTTTACAAACTGATACATTTCAGACAATTCAAAGATGACCCAACAGCACCTGCAAACACAACCAAAATCATTCCCTCCCTTCCCAAGAAGAATAAAAGATTTCTCCCCCAACCCCTGGACAAGAAAGCTTGCTTACTTCTTCACCTGCATGCACTGAAAAAAGACCAATTAAAAGTTGCAGATGAATTGCTGCACCTCCAGGATGCTTTAAGCCTTCTGATTATTAATTCTGAGGACTCAGGGCTGGTCCGTAATTCCCAGGAATCTCATCCCCTCAACACTTCCAAGAGAGAGAGAGAGAGAGAGAGAAAGAGAGAAAAGAGAGAGAGAGAGAAAGCATCTAGTTTTGACCAAAAAATGCCTGGATACACAATGCCCAGATATTTCTTTTCCCCAAGTGCCCTTACTATTTGACTTTTAACCAAGAATCTCTAACCCATCTAGAATACATAACCAGCATGCATAAGACTCTGGTTCTCTGATGAGGCTCATCACATAGCATTTCAAGAATCATGCATCATTCGAAAGGTCTTTTCCTGGTTTTTTTTACTTTCATTCAAAAAATACTAATGGTCCAGGCTGTAAGAAATATTTAATCCCCAAGGCATAACATCTTCCTCTTCTAGATTATAAGTTAACATTAAAATAAGAAAAACCATGCTTCTCTAAATCTGCAATTAATTTTTTTCAAATGGAGGGAGAGAGAACGGTTAGCAGAGCAGCTTTATATAATAAGCACTCACCTAAAACAGGCAGAGTCATCGGTAGCTAAGCTATTTATGCAGGATTCTTAAAATGGCGTCTGGCAACACTGCCTCACTCCTGTACTGAAGCTAAAATGGTAGCAGTTTGTTCAATAGCTGAGCTTGTGTTTAAGCAGCCCTGCTAGTTTCAAAGCCACCTTCCTAAATATCAGAACTAGGAAAAGCTCAACCAAAGGACACCAACAATCCAATGTTAGAAGCTTTAAAAAAAAAAATCTGCAGTGACAGGGAGAGTTTGTGAAGTCACAGGTTCCTGAGGAAAAGCCTCCCTTTTAGATTCTGAGCCTTCAACAGGAGCTCTGTGCTGGAGCCCCCTTGCCCTCGAATTAGGTGGGTGGAAGGTTAGGAATTATGCAGCCCTGCAGCATAAAGCGTAGACAGACAGGTGTCTGTGTGTACACACGAACGCGTTCCAAGGGAGAGGGCTGGGAGGTGGTGGGAGGGAGGAAGCCCATTCCTCCTTCTCAGTCCAGCTTCAAATCCACACCACCAAGCAAGGTAAAATGAAAGTGCTTCAAGAACAGCGGGCATCTGAAAAGCTAAGCTAGAGGGCTGCCCCTCAGCCTGAGGCCAAGGTAAAAAGGCTGCTTTAGGAAGCCTGGAAACGGCCCCCAAATACCAGCCCTCCAAAGCAGCCACTCCTAAGGCAGTTAACCCATAGGAAAGACGGTCAGGGCTGCAGAGGAGAAACCCAAGTCCAACATTCCCTTCTCCAATGCACAGGATACTCACAAATTAGATTTTTGTCCACCCCCAACAGGGCCCTGAGCATTAACAATGGGGTTTGCAAAACCCCTGCTTTCAGAGGCCGAACTAATAGCCTCATGGTGGCTAATGTCATTTACTGTTAAGGT
Organism: Thryonomys swinderianus; assembly: GCA_004025085.1. Lineage (NCBI taxonomy): Eukaryota > Metazoa > Chordata > Mammalia > Rodentia > Thryonomyidae > Thryonomys > Thryonomys swinderianus. The sequence goes on from PVIC010025998.1 coordinate 6,974, forward strand.
CTGAGCATTGGCCTCTGAATTCCTCTGTGCTGGGAGTGGGGAGTTTCAAGGTGACTGCTTTTCAGCTCCAGAGAAGGAAGGAGGGCACAATGCCCAAGGCCAAGCTGGGGCAAGGGCTGGATGCTGGCTCTGCGCCGGCCGGTAGGTAGGTGATCGGATGGGGAGGGCCAGCAAGGCAGCATGCTGGCTGCAGAGCTGACATGGCCACCACCTGCTTGTTTGTCAGCAAGGAGAGCAGAGGGGGAAGGGCAACCACAGTGAGGCAACCTGAGGCCAAGGGTGAATCCTTACTTGTTTTTGCATTTTAAGAATAACCACAGGGTTCTAAGCATACTCCCTGTTCATATCTCTGTCTCTGCTGCCGGGTAGGGAAGGTCCCCTTGAATGCACCTTTCTTTCAGGATCAACCAGAGATAGAGCGAGATCTGGGGCTGACAAACGTTTTGTTGCCTCTGCCAGAGGAGCTGAGAAGGGAAAGGAGGCAGAAAGGAACTCAGATCACACGTTGCAAGTGGTCGGGCTTTCCAAAACCCACCTTCGCCTTCAGGTTAATTGTCACTAGCTTTCTACAAGATGACTTACTTCCCCGCCCCTCCACTTTTAAGACCTGATCCCAGTTTCTCCACTGGCTCTCTCAGAGAAAAGGGGGAACGTTTTGTTTAAAAGAAAAGGGGTTACATGAAAGAAAGGGGAAAAAGCTATTGTTTTCATCCCTAATTTATAATCCAAGAGGCCTCATTGTTTCTTCCTTTCTGACTCAAATCTTTGAGCTGTTAATTATAAAAGTAACTGGACTTGGCTCCAACAGGCTAACTATGTTCATGCTCAGCAATTAGAAAAACTCTGAAGAAAGTTTACTGAGTGATTACATATAATTAATTCCTAGTTACAAACTGAACACTGACCATTTTCTGGAGCTAATAAAAGCTTGTGACTCCCCCTCCCCCATGTGAATGCCACTTAATTTCCGAAAGCAGAAAGTGCATCCATCCTGGAGGGTCTTGAAGGAAAGAAAAAAAGAAAGAGAGAAAGAGAGGGAGACGGGGGAATCAAAAGCTCCAGTGTGTCTGTGTTTGTTCCTTGCAGCTGTGCATCCTCTTTGGGGACTGAGGAGGCAGAAGGAAAAAGGAAAACAGCCCGTCCTTCTGTTCCTCCCTCTGCAGTTTACAAATGTGGCACAGGGAACATTCTACCTTGAGGAGGAAGAGAAAGGGGGAGGGGAGGCGCCTCAGGAAAGGAATGCAGGAGGCTCTTCAGCTTGGCGCACAGCTTTTCCTAAAAGGAACAAAGATGGTGGAAATTTCCAGAACACACATCCTCAGTCCACCCACTGTAACTGTCAGTCTTTAACACTCCCTCCAGGTCTACTGGTCTGGAGGGGAGACATTGGGCTGCCCTGTGGGACAGTATTCCTGTGCCTGCCTAGTTCTACTGCAATGCAGACGTTTATTCTTTCCCTGTACTAACCAGAAAATAAAGCTACTTTGAAAAAGCAATTAACTTTTTACTGACCCATGGTTGGTGGCAGCCATAGTACCAGAGGAAAAGTGTGCCAGCTTGCTCCAGAGCTGGGAACCTGTTAGGGCTGCACACTTGAAAACAGATCTTGGCTTTCCAAACCTGTGGGAGCCATTTTAATGCAAGCTTTCAGAGGACAAATGCCTTGCCCTTAAGTCTCCTTCCAGCCCAACAAACACAATATTATATTATGCAAACGTTGAAGGCACCAAACCAAGAGTCTTGTGATTAGATATTGGGAGGCCACAAGAACCTCAATATGCAATTTCCATTTACACTATGGAGATAAGAACAAAGAAAATAGCTAAGTGTGTGAGCTTAACTTGTATGGTGTGAGGGGCACTGTGCAGTTTTAAGCATATATTGTAAACTACCTAGTTTTATTCTAAGATGCTGGCTCACCTTACAGACTTCTCAACTCATAATGTGATGCCATTTCTCCTTACGAAATGAGCCTTTTTCCAACTGGCGTCAAAAGTTTGGGTTGCTGGACACTAGAAAAAAGCCTTCTGATTCAATAAAGTTAGCTTCACACGGCAAGTGAATTTATTTCCACATTTACAGTCATGCTAGATTGGTCTCCAAACTGAATATTTATGTAGTGAACTCCCAGAGAAATTCCAAAGGTAATGCTAAGCAAAAGTCTACTTTTGTCACTTTTGAATTCTAGCCACATCCTCATGAGATCAGGGACAATGTAGAAAGTGAGAAATAAATCCTATACAAGGACCCTGAATACACAAATGTATGGATTAGGCTTGGAAAAAGGCTGAATCTGTTGACCAGTGCACCCTGAATCAAAACAAATTTGGTGGTAAATGACATTTCACATTACATGTAAGAATCCTAAAACTGATACCCCACCCCACATGCAGGTCCCCCAACAGCACCCCTCCTCTTGTCTATAAGGCTGTGATTCTAAGAACAAGCAGTTTCATTATATTTCACAAGCAGGTCATCTACCCAGAGTTCTAAAATCCAAACAAACCCAATTAAAGGTCTTAGAAGCCAGTCACAATGAACTGAACATTTCTCCCGTGGCTGAGGGTAAACAGGAAGTGAAATCTTCAATCCTATCTGCAGGTTATCAGGAAAAACTGGATTCAAGCAGTCACTTAAGCAAGACACTTTAAGAGCCCTTATTTTGTCCCCAATACTAAAGTCCCCCTTACTCCTGCAACTAAGATCCCTTATTACAGACACCAAATGTTTCCAAAACTCTTCATACATGGTCACAGAGGAAATGGATTGCTTACTTACCCAACAAATGTTCAAGCAACCGTCTCATTTTTCCACAGTTAGGAAGAGAGAACAGGCTGGCAGATTTGGGACTTGATCAAAAAGGAAATTTTTTTAAACATTTACATGGTATTGTTAAAAACACACACCACCACAACAACACAACTCAACAACTGGATATGGAATGCTGTCATGAACCACACATGATTTTATTTCCTCGAACTCTATCACACAGGACAGAGGATGATACAATGTAAAAAGGTGGGGGAGGCAAGGAAAATGAAAATAAAGATAAAAGATAGATTATTTCCTTGAAAACCATGCAAGAGTATAGAAAGCTAAAGCATTCAGAGTCCTCCCAGATTTTCCTGCAGGATGTTGTCCAAGATCTTCCCCCACCCCCACCCCACAGTCCCCATCTCTACTCCAAAAACTTCCTCCAGAGCCTACAAAACACTATCAGAAACATTTGCTGGCTGTAGGCTGGCTCTGCTGAACACTCTGTATCAAGCTAGGTCAGGAAAAAAGGCTGAACAATGTCCTTTCTCCAGTGAGCAGCTCTGTAGGGGCAGAGAAAAACCATATACAGACACCACCACCCACCTAGGCCCAAGAGCTACTTTCAATTCCCTAGCACTGCTCTGCTCAGAGCTGGGTTCTGTTTCACACACGGCCTGTCTTGTCAGAACTCACTCCAGCCTTCCCAGAACCTCTTTGGAGAGACAAACTTGCCTGCTCTGCTGTCTGCCATGAGCACTCCTTGGAGAGGAGCCTGCTTGCTTACCTTCCATTTTCTTCCCCCACCAGGCATGTGACACAAGAGAAGACAATAGTGCAGGGGGGAAACTGCCCAGAGAGAGAGACAGAGGGAGGGGGAAAAAAAAAGAGGAGGAAAAAAAGCTTCTCTTTTGGCATAGCAGGATCTAGCTTCAAACTGTTCCAGAAACACCATGCCCTGGTGGAAGAAAAGGTGTGCCAGGCCCTTGCCAGTTTGCAAAATCAAGCTAAGGCTAATGGCTACTTAGCCATGTGACCCAAGAAAGCAAAAAAATTCTCTCTAAACAGTTCCAAGTTAACATAAGTGCTCTGGGGGCGAGTGTGGCACGGCCAGCCACAGAGAAATCACACTGCTCGCCCACAACTCGGATGTCTCAGAGGGAGGGGGAAAAAGATGGTTAAAAAGCCGAGCTTACCTCTGTGGATGCATTGTTAACACTGTGTAATGTCAATACTTATAAAACATGGAGGACAGGCTCCTAGTTCTCACAGAAAAAGGGTTTGGCACTTCGGCTGATGATCTGGCCGCCTAATAAAAGCTCATCCCCGATTGGCTGCCCTGGCAAATCGGAGTGTAAAGCCGCTCCGGATTGGCTAAAACACTTCCTGAGCGATTATCTTTGTGAGGCTCGGGTGAGCAAGAGCCATCCTGTGCATAGAAAAAGACAGGCTAAGCTAGGCCTTTTGCAGCAAGAAAAACTTGGGAAAGGGCCCCCCACACGCACTTCTCCCACACTCTGGCTAGATTTCCCAGCACTAACAAACCAGTGCAGCCAGCCTGACCTGCTCCAGCAAAGCCTGGGGCCCGGATGCCACAAGGAATAGGGCTTTTTGGAGTGGGCTGAAGGGGCTCACCCTCACCTTGCCCCCACAGCAGCGGCCCTCTGCTAAGGAGGAAAGCTGACCCTTTGCTAGAACAATTCAGTAGTGGTTCTCCAAGGGGAAAGGGAGCTGAGGAGTGAGGAGCCCCAAGGAAACAGCCCCGGGAAGAGAGAAAAGGGACAGGAGACAGGCCTCTGAGGAGAAAAGGCCAGCAAAGCAGAGCCAGGAAGCAGCAAAGGGCAGTCTGGCTTCTCAGAGAAAGAGGAGTCAGCGGCTGAGGGGAGGAGGGGAAGAGTGGTCAAGTTTGCATAGTCATTGTCAAAATGCCTCCTCCTGGAAAAGCAGGCCAGGCAGCCATTTGCCTGGCTGAGAGTCTAACCTCTCACCCCCGCCCTCCGTCAGTCCTCAAAGGAAAACCAAAATGGGTTCCTGCCTCCCTGCCAGGATGCCAAAGGGCGCCCCCACTCCGTGCTTACCCTAAAAAAAGTCAAATGCGCTGGTAGCAGGCCACATGCCTCCATCTACAAACTTCCCTTCCCTTCCCGCCCCCTCCCCCACCACTGAGGCCTGCTAAACCTGTCAGTTAAACAAAAATCTGACTTCCGTATTAGTCTGCGATGCCTTCAGCTTCCTGCCTGTTAACCCTCTCTCTGACTCTGGGCCTGGCTGGGAAGAACTAGGCCCTGAGATCGCAAAAAGGCCTGTGGAAAAATACCAGCTGCAGCTCTCCCGGCAGATGCAGAAAGAGAGAGAGAGAGAGAGCCGCTGTCTCTTGCCTCTGCTTCCCAAGGAGGCGTGTACCTTCTGAATCCAGGGCACAGGCAGTGCCTCTCCGTCTGAGAGGCCATTTAAATCCAGAGGGAGAAAGATGTCAAACTCGGCTGGGGAACAAGAACCCCCATTATAGTCAGGCCTGTACACCCACAGGTTAGCCCTTCCTGCCACAATCACTCCTGTATATTTGCGTGTTCTGGGGGAACTGGGCCCTCCTCAGTGGGTAGACAAATCCCATGAGCTTTATAAGGATTCTTGCTTCAATTTATTTCCACAGAGAATGGCTTCTTTTCCTCCCCTAAGGCAGATGGAAGAGCTATTTCACACACAGCCCTGCACTTGGCACCCCCCCAAACCCCCATCTCTGGCACTGCTCCCCAGTAAAATATTAACTAGTTTTTCATAGCTGTTTGTAATTCCACCCATTTCAATAGTATTAGTAGGTCAATGCCTTATTTCCTCCTAAGCCCCTTTTGTAGAGGAGGTAAATTGAACAGGACCTTAAAATGCAGGGACCTCCTTTCTTCCACTACCTGTTATTTTTTCCAACAACAAAGTGCTTAATTAACAAGTTTAAAAAAAAATAAAACAGCAAGCAGGAACCACAGAAGCTAAATAAACACCTTTCTTTAGGGGCTGAAGGAAGCTGCCTGACTTGACGAAGCCATATGCTGTATGCTGGGAGATAAAACTAGGGAGGAATAGTCTCCCCTCTCCTGTTGAAACTGGGACTTGTGGGCTTTCTGGTCTCACACTGTGCCCACAAAGAAAATGAAGGGCTGATCATTTACTCTCCTCCCTTCCCCACAGACAACAGATGCCCACTGCATGTCCAACGATTCTTCCTGCCTGGGAATCCTACAGCAGACAGGTTCGGCGTGGAGCCCGAAATCCAGACACACCAAACTGCAGGGTGGGGCCCAGGCTTTTGAAAAGGGTCAGGATTTGGGTGTTGTTTTCAGCTGCCAGGGCCTAAATGTAGGAAGGAACATCCCCACCACCACCCAGCCCAGCAAAAGTCCAGCATTCAAGACAACAAGGAGGGGCTGGCTACTGCCAGGAACAGAAACTGTAGAGACCGAAGTAGAGCAAAAGCCGGAGCCAGGACTACTCAGACCCACTAGCATTCCACCTCCCTCCTAGCACTCCTCCACCACCATGAGGAATCCAGTTTATTTCGGTGGGTGCTGCTTTGGGGAGTAGCAGAAAGATGGAACCAAGGTTAATGGTGCAATTTACTCCACAACTCAGGGAGGAAATAATATATACTGCTGGTGCGCGGTGGATCTTAACCCCGGATTAAAGCTTGTTGCATAAGCAGCTGCAGCATCTTCCCCCTCCCTCCCTCACTCTCCCTGATCACTTGATCGCTTGAAATGTTTTCTGGGGCAAAGTGCAGGAAGCTGCTGGCTTATTCTGGCAGCTCACCTCGGTTTGAGGAATGCTGTTGGCATTCGGGTAGGTCTGAGGTTATCTTGAGAATAGCAATCGGGCTGGGGATAGACACAAGGTATGGCAGCCAATGGAATCCTGGAGGGACGCCGGTTGAAAGCAAGCCTGGGGCAGGCCTACTAAGAGCCACTCTTGGCCCTGATAGAATGTGGCTGATATGCAGGAAATAAGGAAAACCAAATGGTGTTGGCCTCCACCTAGAGAGCTGTTTGGTAGCCCTGCTCAAGGCCCAACCACAGTACCTACTGAAACAGTGCTGCACACACACTAATTTCATGAAGGACGGTGGCATTGTTAGAGACCTGGAACTGCGCCTGCGCCGAGAGGTGACGTGAGCTGCTCAAGGTCACACAGCTGGAGAGCACCAGGATCTGACTTCTAGGCCAGCTGTGACTCCAAACCCCTAGAGCCTGTGCCTTCTTCCCTTGACTCTAAAGAAAGACACAAAAGCAAAGCTGAACTAAACACAGCAGAAAAGAAGCTAAATACTCCAAACAGCAAAGGCAAGACCTGGTCTCTTTCAAAAAGTCCACCCTTGAGTTGGCCTTGTATCCCTGAATAAGAGAGCTGGGAATAGATTCACTCAACCCCCCCCCATCACAGACGAGGACTCAGAGAAAGCTGCCGTCTTCCTACAAACCTCCACAGAGCTGTTTAGCCAAGCGTGGAGGCACACACCTGTAACCCCAGCACTCGGGAGGCTGAGGCAGGAAGATCACTGTGAGTCTGAGGCCAGCCTGGGTGACAGGCCAGCCAGAACTACTTAGTGAGACCCAGTCCCAAAAAGTAAATCAATCAATCAAAACTTTATATTTATTGAACTCAGTGGTTCCCAGTCAGGGCCAATCTGGCCCCCATAGGACATGTGGCACTGTCAGGAGACTCTGGAGCAATCACTATGGAGGAGGAGCCCTGCAACACACCCCACAGTGCACAGGACAGCCCCACACAACAAGGAATTATGTGATCCACAATGTCTATTGTGTGGAGGTTGGGAATCCCTGGCCTAAATGAAAAGGAAGAAAAAAAATCCACCATTGTGCCTCTGGACAGGAAAGCCAGCACAGGCCTGAACAAATCAGTTCCTCGGTGATATTAATAAGCAATGAGCTAACAAGAAGAGATAAGACATGTCCCTCTTAATATTCCTAGGGGGCAGAGACCCAAGGAGACAGAATGGAGCTGCTGAGAGCCAGGCAGTGCGGCTGGCCCGCGAGGAGAGAACGAGCTGGTGCCGGCTCCCTCGCCCAGGCCTTGCTGGAGAGCCCTGTTGCGATGGCTCCCCAGCCCTGGCGGGCAGCCAGGCAAGCAGCAGGAGCAGCGGCCCCAGCAAGCTGCATCCCGTGATAGCCTGAGCGGCTGGCGGTGAGAATAAGTGCTCGGAGATATCTGCCTCCTGCAAGGAGCCAGCTTCTGTCAGTGCGTTGTGCAAAATGGACAAGACTGAGGCGGGGGAGTGTTTAAAATACTTTATTTCTGGTTTGGTTTTGTTCCTTTCTGGCCAATGAGAACTGAGGCCAACTTTGGGCATGGTGACAGAAAGGCTCGGCCTCCCAGGCATAGAACTGCCTGCATCATGTTACAGACCCCAAGAGGCAGACAGAACCTGTCCCTCCTTGGGAGAAGGGGAGCTTTGGCTGGTGTGTTCCGTTTTGTTTTGTTTTACTTCTTTCTGGGAGGGACTGGCAGCAGGATGACGCAAGTGATGGCAGGGAGGGTATACCAGGCTGCAGGAAAGGGTGGGTGGTGGATGGATGGTCTGTGCCCCATCAGGCAGATGGTCACAGCTTGGCGGGGAACAGAATGAAAATCTAAAGGAGAAAAGCTCAGGATCTCCTGAAGCTGCATTGTTTTTGCTTCCTAATAGTCGCTCCTATGGAAAGAAGAGTCCTGTGTATATTTCTTTGCTCTGTTTCTCCCTCCCACTAGACCAGAGGTTCTTGATGGGGGGATTCTGCCTTCTGGGGGACATCTGGCGACGTCTGCGGACGTCCTGGGTTCTTCTGACTCACAGAAGGGGAGGTGGGAGAGACTGACATCCAGAGGAAGCGGCCAGGGCTGCTGCCTACCATCCCGCTCACACCAGACGCCCCCACGCAGAGGGCACGCCAGTCCCCGCATCACCACTGCGGCCTGGCACAGAGCTCAGTAAAATACCATCTGCCCCGGGACAGTGGCACACTCTCCTACCTGGGCCGCCCGCAAGCAGGACCCGCAGGCCGCCAGGGATCCTTTAAAAGCACAAGTCAGACCCTGTCCCTCCATCCTCTGCTCAAACTCCATCCGTGACTCCCATCTCCCTCAGAGGAAAAACCTGAGGCCTACCCTGGCCTGCCAGCCTGCTCGGGGCTGGGCCCTCTCACAGGTCCCCGGACTTCCCGAATACCCCTCTGTTTGTTGTTCCCACTGCTGACTTCTTCCCGCCGCCCTCGGGCTTCCAGCCTGGTCCTCTTGGCCCAGGTCCCCACCTCACCAAACCACCCAGCAGCATCTACTTCCTTCTCTGCACAACTGCTCTTCCAGCTTCAGCAGCATTCCCAGCCCCCCAGGCACCCGCCGCCAAAGGCCTTGCCGCCTAGCGCCGGCTCACCAACTCAGTCCCTTTGTCTCCAGGCTTTCATCTTGTTCCCTTTCCTCCCCACATCAAGAGGCTGAAGCACGCAGTGGTTGAGCATGCGGTGTGCCAGACTGTCTGGGTGAATCGCAGCTGCCCCACGTGCCAGCTGTGCAGCCTTGCTTGAGATACAAAATTCTCTACTCCTCTATCTCCCCGTCTGTGCAGTGGGAGCTGTAACTCGTCCCTGGAAGCACTCAGTGAATCATTCTTCAGTTTAGTTATTATCTCCTCAGCTCACTCTGAAAGGTGTTTTCTGGATGCTTCCTTCCGTCTTTTGCCCTTATCTTTCCAAAGGAACATCAGGACGGGACACTGAAAGCTAACCTGCTACAACTGATGCCACACCAGGTGGTTTGGGGCCGTAGCTCAGTGGCATGGCACTTGCCTAGAACACTAGATCCTATCTTCAGCACCACAAAAAGGAAAAAAGAAGTTAAAAAAAGAACATGAACTAGGTTACCCCTCTCTTCTCTGGCTCCATCAAGGGAGCCCAAGGATAATGATCGGCCCCATTTCCTAGGTGAGAAAACTGAGGCAGAGCCTACATGAACAGTCTCTTCCCCCAGGAAAACCTCTCCCAATCTCCTTTGCCTCCTGGTTACCCGCTTCCTCCGTCCATCTCTAAGGGTTCAAATCTTCGGCCTGCCTCACAGCTGAGGCTGTGCAGCTGTGGAGGCGTCTGAACTGCACGGGCGAGGAGCAATTGCTAAAGCGCAGTGTTGAGTTGGAAAAACTGACAGCAAAATAAGGACTGTATGGCCATTTGTGTGGTCCTGTTAATAAACAAGCAACCGCACGTGTGCGCGTGGTGGGGGGTGTTCAGTTTATCACGCAGAGATCTCCTTGGAAGCACACCTACTTGGGAAACTGCTAACAATGATTACATCCCGGGAGTACGGGGTCAAGACTGGAAGGGAGACATCACCATTTTACCTTTTTACCCTTTGTGTTTTAAATGTGTGTTACATTGTCCAATAAATCAATAAGTACAATGGAGGAGAAATAGGTGTGCCCTTTCGGGAGTATGCCCGGACGCCTCGTTCCCTTCCTCCTTTCCTCACTTTCTCTCTCTGGAATAGAGTGAAGATGGACTGTGGCGCTGGGGATCAAACCCAGGCCCTTCGGCTCTGTCAAAGGCTTGGCGCTGAAGGGCTGCAGCCGTGCGACATGCCCAGCCCACCTTTCATTGTTTTTGAACTATTTTACAACTCTGTAAATTGTAGAAGGCTAGAACTCATGCAAATGATTCTTGCCATAGAAATGCAAATTTAGTCCCTGGAATGCAAGTGATTATAGCCTGTTTTTGCATCTACTTGTAAATTCATCTCAGCAGCCTCCTGTGTACCACACTTTGAATCAGCTGTAACATCTACTGAGTTCCCTCATTCATATTCTTTTTTTTTTTTTTGAGACTTTGTAGTTTGGGCTGGCCCTGAGTTCACTATGTAGCCCAGGCAAGCCTCGAACTCAGCAGTCCTCCTGGCCTCTGCCTCCCAGAGTTCTGGGATGACAAACGTGAGTCACCACGCCCAGCATTGTGGTGTGTGGTACTGATGGCTGGGGGGCAGGAATCACCACACCTAGTATTGTTGTATGTGGTTACCAGATCAAACTGAGGACTTGGTGCTTGCTAGGCAGGAGCTGGAACCGCTGAGCTAAATCTCCAGCCCAATGGTGACTTTTTTAAAAAAGTGCCTTTCAAGAATATGAATGAATGAAAAAAAAAAAAAGAATATGAATGAGGGGGGCCAGAGATTTAGCTCCCAGCTTCCATGTGGCTCCAGTGGCCAGCCCTTCCTGTGCCTTTGCAAGGGACCCTTCCCAGCTTCCTCCCATATACTGCTGTGGGGACTTGAGCGAGTCATTGAACCTTTCTGTGAGTTTCCACTCTAGAAAGTGGAGTTCATAGTCCTCTCCTCAGAGTCCACTGAGTACATGCTGCTGTGAGGGGTTTTTATTGTTTTTCTGTCTTTCCTTAAAACCTTTTCATGTAGTCATGTCATCCACTGGCACAGCAGACTCCACATCCAACTTCTCAGGACTGATCTCACCCCTGACCCCAGCTCTGTGTTTCTAACCACAGGACGGGCATATTCCTCTTAATACTGATCGGACAGTCCACAACTAGAACACAGCGTCCCCAGTCCTGTGTAGTGCCAGGGTTATCGTCATTATGCCTGCTTTGAAGGCGCTGAAAGCAGAGCAGAGAAGACAATAAGCAAATATATGAGCAAGAAAAAACATCAAAGTGAAAGACACTGATACAAAGGAAAGCAGGAGGAAGGGATAGGAAGCCACAAAGGGGTAGAAGGAGAATCTGCTTCAGAGGGGTGGCACAGTTCCAATGAGGCTGGACACTGGAGCTGAAGGAGGGTAGGGGCTTCCAGGGGGAGCCCGGGGCGGGGGGGTAAAGGCCCAGAGGCAGCTCAAGCCTGGTCAGGGGAACGAAGGACAGCCAAGCCCTGTGAATGAGGCTCAGTGCGGGAGATAAATTCAGACAAGACAACTATGTTCTCCACATTTCCTCCATTACTCAAAAATATTCCAGAATGTTCTTTTCCCACCTAATCCCACTGTCTCTACATCCAGTTCTCACCATCCCTGATTCTACTCCTAAATGAAACCCCTATGAAAAGGTAAGTAGGAGGGGCCAGGGATTTAGCTCAGTGGCGCCACCGCCTGCCTAGCAAGCACAAGGTTGTAAGTTCGAGGCCTGGAACCCCCCCAAAAAAGGTAAAAGGACAACTGAAATGTACATACAAAGGAACTAGGCTACTTCGTCAAGACTGTGGCTCTTCCACTGTCCAGCTTCAGAACTCCAAATAACTTCCACAAGTGCCTCTTACCTCGTTCTCCAACTAGAAAGTAGAAATAGTACTTCCCAGCTCATATAGGGTGCTACTGAGGTTGCAAGGACTCAGTGGGTATGAAAGCACCTGCTGGAAACAGCAGTCAAAATGCTGGCTATGATCACTTTTATTGCTGTTTTCCAAGAAACTTCAGCAATTTTCCACCAATCCCACGACGCCCTGACTCCTGCTTAAAGCCTGCCTTCTTTCAGTCCATGCCTGTCTTTCCTGCCTTGCCCGTCCTGACCCCTGGCATGACACGAGGGCTGGCTGACCCTACTTCCTCACATGCCAGGTGCCACCTCCTCCTGTCTAGAGCCTTCCCTGAGTATGCATGAAGACCCACTGCCGAGTCTGTCCGTACCCAGGGCACAGCCTCCGCCTGGATTCCTGCAGCCACTCTGGAGGGCGCCCCTCTCGGTCCGCAGACCCACTTGCCTTTGGCAGTTTCCGCCCCCAACACCCCACCTGCAGCCCTAGGGACTCTGCCTCAGAGTAGGAGCTGCTGCACCCGCTGGGGGCCCCTGCCTGCTTCCCAGGGCCTCAGTCCTCCACCCTGGCCTCCAGATGGCCTGGAGATTTTGCTCCACTTCTGGGCACCTGAGTGAGTTCCCAATGGCTGCCCTCCCTCCAGACTCCAGGCGGCCTATCCATTGTCACTGTGTCCTGCTTCCTCTCTGCCTCTCACAGAGTCAAGGGGGTCCCGATATTAAGTAGGGGTCTCTTGCCTGCTCAGAGCATCTTCTGGGTGGCCCAAGCCACAAAAAAACAAAAAAACAGGGCTGGGGGATTTAGCTCAGTGGTTCCAACACCTGCCTTGCAAGTGCAAGGTCACAAGTCTGATCCTAGGTACCAAATATAAAGAACCAAAAGACAGGGCCGGAGGGTTAGCTCAGTGGTTCTGGCGCCTGCCTCGCAAGTGCAAGGTCCTGAGTTCGATCCCTGGTAACCACATACAATGTTGGGCATGGAGACTCACACCCACCAGCAATCAACACTGCATGCCACAATGCCAGGTGTGGTGGCTCACGCCTGTAATCCCAGCACTCGGGAGGCAGAGACAGGAGGATTGCTGAGTTCGCGGCAGCTTGCCTGGGCACCATAGTGAGCTCAGGGCCAACCTGAACTACAAAGCGAGACCCTGTCTCAAAAGCATAAAAAAAAAAAAAGAACCAAAAGACAAAAACACCCAACTATCCACACAAGGTATGACCACACAGGAACATCTGTCAGCCACAAAATTAAAGTCAATGAACTCATGTTACCTTATGAGCATTACAGTAAGAAAAAGAATCAAACAAAGAAAGACACATATTGTATGAAGCCGCGGATTTAGCTCACTGGTTCCAGCGTTTGCCTGGCAAGCACAAGGTCCCAACTTTAATCCCAGATACCACATACCACAATGCTGGGAGTGGTCACACACATAATCCCAACAATCAGCAACATATACCATAGTGCCAGGCATGGTGGCTCACATCTGTAATCCCAGCACTCAGGAGGCAGAGGCAGGAGGATTGCTGTGAATTCGAGGCTTGCCTGGGTTACATAGTGAGCTCAGAGCCAGCCTGAACTATAAAGTGAGATCTTGTCTCGAAAAAAGGAAAAAAAAAAAGGGGGCCAGAGATTTAGCTCAGTGGTTCCAGCGCCTGCCTTGAAAACACAAGGTCCTGAGTTCAATCCCGGAAACCACATACAATGATGGGCATGGTGACTCATGCCCACCAGCAATCAATACCACATACCACAGTGCCGGGCATGGTGGCTCACACCTGTCATCCCAGCACTCAGGAGGCAGTGGCAGGAGGATTGCTGAGTTCCAGGCTTGCCTGGGCTACATAGGGAGCTCAGGGCCAGCCTGAACTACAAGGCGAGACCCTATCTCAAAAAAAAAAAAAAGAAAAAAAGGAAAAAAAACATATTGTGCGACAACTTCCCTATGTAAATACTGAGAACAGGCCAGTTCATAGAGACAAGGTCCATCCCTGGTTACCAGGGACTGATGAGAGACAGAATGATATAGGGTCTCCTTTATGGTAATAAAAAAGTTCTGAGACTGCAGGGGAGGAGCGCCCAATAGTGACTGCTTTTAATACCACTGGATTGCACAATTTAAACTGGTTAATTTTTAAGCCAGGTGCGTGCACCTGTAATCCTAGCTACCTGAGAGGCTGAGGCAAGAGGGTCACTGTGAGTTCAAGGCCAGCCCAAACTACATAGTGAGACCCCATTTTAAAAAGGGGGGTGGGGATTTAACTCACCCATTCCCTGGCAAGCACAAGGTCCTGAGTGCAATTACCGGCAACCACACACAATACCAAGGTAACTCATGCCTGTAATCCAAGCACTCGGGAGGCAGAGGCAGGAGGATTGCTCAATTCGAAGCTTGCCTGTACTGCATAGTGAGCACAGGGCCAGCCTGAACTACAAAGCGAGACTGTGTCTCAAAAAAAAAAAAGGAAGTCTTGGGCCAGAGATTTAGCTCAGTGGTTCCGGTGCCTGCCTCGCAAGCGCAAGGTCCTGAGTTCCATCCCTGGTAACCACATACCACAGTGTCAGGCATGGTGGCTCATGCCTGTAATCCCAGCACTCAGGAGGCAGAGGCAGGAGGATTGCTGAGTTCAAGACTTGCCTACGCTACATAGTGCGCTCAGGGCCAGCCTGAACTGCACAGCAAGACCCTGTCTCAAAAAAAAAAAAAAAAGCCTGTTGTCCATTAATAGTGTGATGAAAAAAAGTGACACATCCATTGACTCACTGTATATGGACACAGTGGTTGGGTTAGGTACCTGTGTGGAGATGGCCACAATCCCAGAGCTCTGCGACTCCCTACAAAGTCACTTTACCATAACATGCTGCCTCCGCAGGAGCCTGGTCTGCAGAGGAGCCTCTTGGCTGGTCCTCAAATTGCCGATCCTCTCAAGTGACCTGCACCCCAGTTCTGCCAATGAGGCCTGCTACTCAGCTCTTCTGGGCCTCTCCAGGTCTGGTCCCCTCCACCTGCAACATCTTTGATAGCGTGGGGACTAGTTCTCGCGACTCAGGTTTCCTGATGAATGTCCCATCTTCAAAGGGCCTTTCCTGACCGCTCATCTGATACCAATTCCCTGAGAAATCACCCTATTATTTCCTTTCGGGGCATAGTGCAAAAAGCATTTTTGTTTACTTATCTATCATCAATGTTCAAAGGCAAAGACTTTGTGCATATCCTGCTGATCAGAGTTCCCCCCAACACAGGCACAGTGCCCAAGGCATAGTAGTTACTCAATAAATATTTGTGTAATGAATGACCTTTTCTTTTTACACGAAATAAGTTTCTAATCAAGACCTCCAGTGATCAACAATGGTCCTACCTTGGATTCTGCACTTTTTTACACAGACTATTAGAATTCAAAGTTATAGACAAAATTTTTAAAAAGTCAAATGAGGGCCAGGGATTTAGCTCAGTGGTCCCAGCCTCTGCCTGGCAAGCACAAGGTCCCGAGTTCAATCCCTAACAACCACATACAACACTTCCAGGCATGTTAGGTCACACCTGTGATCCCAGCACTCAGGAGGCAGAGGCAGGACTGCTCTGAGTTCGAGGCTAACTTGGGCTACATAGTGAGTTCAGGGCCAACCTGAACTACAAAGTGAGACCCTGTCTCAAAAAACTAAAAAAAAAGCTGGGCGTGGTGGCTCACGCCTGTAATCCCAGCACTCGGGAGGCAGAGACAGGAGGGTTGCTGAGTTCGAGGTTTGCCTGGGCTACATAGTGAACTCAGAGCCAGACTGAACTACAAAGCGAGACCCTGTCTCAAAAAAAAAAAAAAAAAAACTAAAAAAAAGGGCCGGAGGATTAGCTCAGTGGTTCCGACGCCTACCTCACCTCGGAAGTGCAAGGTCCTGAGTTCGATCCCCGGTAACCACATATAATGCTGGGTGTGGAGACACGCCCACCAACAATCAACACCGCATACCACAATGCCGGACGTGGTGGCACACGCCTGTAATCCCAGCACTCGGGAGGCAGAGACAGGAGGATTGCTGAGTTCGCGGCGGCTTGCCTGGGCACCATAGTGAGCTCAGGGCCAAGCTGAACTACAAAGCGAGACCCTGTCTCAAAAAGCAAAAAAAAAAGAAAAAAATTCAAATGCCCTTCAACTATTTACTGCACTCCACCCACCTGTCCCAAAATGTGCCAACCGTCTCCAGCCAAGAGCCTCACGGAACTCTACTACTTTCCTACTTCAGAATCTGGACCAATTGCCACCTCCTCCAGGGGGTCCTCTGGGATCACATATCACTGCAGTTTCCTTTTCTTACCAGCATTTAGGAACCTTAAAAATTATGTTAAAACCGGGCGTGGTGGCTCACGCCTGTAATCCCAGCACTCGGGAAGCAGAGACAGGAGGATTGCTGAGTTCGAGGCTTGCCTGGGCTACATAGTGAGCTCAGGGCCAGCCTGAACTACAAAGCAAGACCCTGTCTCAAAAAAAAAAAAAAATTATGTTAAGACCCGGGCGTGGTGCTGTAATCCCAGCACTCGGGAGGCAGAGGCAGGAGGATTGCTGAGTTTGAGGCTTGCCTGGGCACCATAGTGAGCTCAGGGGCCAGCCTGAACTATAAAGCGATACCCTGTCTCCAAAAAAAAAAAAGATGTTAGATTTGCTTTTCAGACAAACTTTCTTGTTCAAAAACACTTCTGTATCCCCAGACGCCACAGTAGGTCCCACATATGGAGTCAAATCTGTTGACTTGAGCGAATAAAATTCCATCCTCTCTTTTAAAAATTTTTACTGATTACTGGGTCTAATACGTTTACTGTGGACTCGCTAACTGTCCAACTTCTAGGCGCTCTCACCTCCTGCATCTGCAGCAACTCCCTGGCCCGGAGCCCTGCTGGTTGTCATAACAACAGCAGCGGGAGTGGCAGTACTTAGAGAGGTTCACCCTGCGGCCCACACCAGTCCCTCACAGGTCACCCTTGATCCCCCCAAAGCCACTCTGAGGCAGGCACTACTCTCTCAATTTACAGTTCGGAAACACAGGCCCCGAGAGATTCAGCAATCGACCCAGTTGGAAAAAGACACAGGAAAGATGATGTGTGCCCCCCCCCACCCCTACAAATCTGAGCGGCAAATACTGCGCAGGTGGAAAGTGTGTGAAGGTGATGAGGAACAATGTAGTACCAACAAAAACACGGGGAACACAAAATGGAAATCCCGCAGGGAACAACAATTTGATCAAATCCCTCCTGCCCTCAGGGCTCGCCTTCCACCCACCCAAATCTGGGTGCCACCCAAGCCCCAAATCTGCGTGCCACCCGTGCGCGCTCCTTCCTCAGTCTCCCGTCCCCACGCCCTGTAGGATTTACCTCCTGAACATCCTCCCAGGTCCACTCCGCCGGCGCAACTCCATCCCGAGGCAGTGCCCGGCCCCGGGGCCACCCGGATCTGTTATCTGGGTTGAAAGGGAGCAGCCTCCCCTGCCCCGCCCCATCCCCCAACCTGGGCGGCCCGAGGGAGCTTTTGAAATTTCAATTTGGACTGGGTCGCCGCCCCACCCCCACCCCACCTCCAAAACCCCTTCAAGGACTTCTCATTGTTCTCCAGCCTAAGTCTCCAATTCTTCACCCGACCGCAGGGGGTCTGCAGGGTCCCCTTCTCCAGCTGGAAGCTAGAGGAGCAGCCTGGACTCAAATCCCAACTCAGCCATTAACTCAGGTAAGTAATTCAACCCCACCCCCATCCCCGAAAGGGATATCAAAGGACCTGCCAGAGTGCTGGAGAGATTCAACTACTTCCTGTATTAAAAAAATACTACTAAGTGGGGCCGAAGATTTAGCTCAGTG
>PVIC010025999.1:0-24870 GCA_004025085.1 Thryonomys swinderianus
AAGTCACTTTTGAGTGTGTTAACAGGAAACCGGGAGAAGTAGCTGCTTAAATGCATTTTATTGCTACCCGAGACTCCTGTTTGCACCCCTATCAGCCATCTTGGATCATTCATATCTCGATGACCATGGATTTTTGGCATTTTCTATCAATTATTTAAGTATTTCAAGTTATTTCAAATATTAATGATACATCAGGAAAGTGTTATGATAAACTAATGGTTTTTAGACATCATTGCACTATGGTGATTAAATTATTTACCTCATCTAATTCACTGTGCTCTTGGGAAACGCATCTTCAAATTTTATTAGAAAACTGAGCCAGAAACTGGAAAATATTTCAGAAATACTTCTTTTATAGAAGTTCTAGATGAAGAACCCAAGTCTGTTGGTTAACATTATTATAGTTAAATTTTTCTATATTCTTGGGCAATTATAAGGACTCTTTTTGCTGGTTATTTATTGTGTAGTTATACTCTTTGTCTAAAATTTTCCAACATGTTACAAACCATTTGTCAAATCCCAATATTATCTCTAAAAATCTGACACAGCATGAAATGATTGTCGAATGATTCTTTCAATTTGTGACAGATTGAGACAAAGTGTCTTTGCAGTTTATAGATGTTTTTCAGTCTAATATCATGCTTATTTTTATTTTCAAAGGCTCTAGTCAGTCTCCATGTCTGTTTTCACAGATTCAATACTCACTGTGATAAGAATAAAATCACAAATTAAACTAATAGTCTTTGAAAGTGAGTCAACTTAATTTTATCATATATCATTCTATACTCTCATCTTGTTCAATCATGAGACATGCTGGGTTTAGAAATGCAAAGTGCATGATTAATTCAGCCACACACACTATTTTGTTATTTACAAAATGAGTGAGTGTGCATATTTGTTTCTCTGAAATGAACTGAACTGTCTCAAAACATAACATTACTTCTCCAAAATCATTTCCACATTTCTTTTTCATTTTTCTAGGATGTGAGCATTTTTTTCTTGCTTTGAGAATTTTTCTACACTGTGATTCAAAATACATGGAACCAAAGTTTCAAACATCTTGGTAAAACATGCTTTTGTGTTATTTGATGCCACGTATATGTCGAAAGCAGCAGATTGATATTAAGCCACAGGGAAGAAAGCCTCTAGTTAAGGAAGTACACTTTATTTCACACAATGTTTGACTAAATGTTAAGTCCCTAAATAACATGGTCCATCGCCAGTGAAAGGCTTGTAGTGTGTTAACCAAGCAAAGGGAATGGTGCTCCAGGAAGAACGCCAGTGGACACAAGCAGAGGCTAAAAACAAAGCCAGGGTCCTGAAAGGGCCACACTGTCCAGCATACCTGAGATCTCAGTCGTGTGGAGACAGGTTGTGGTCGTGTTGGGGGAGTGACACGAGAGGTGCGGTGGGGCAGCCCAAGCAGCAACAGAGAGAGGACTGCGATACTTGCTGTCCCAAGGATCCTGCTCAGAATTTCTAGCTTTGGGGGCTGGGGATTTAGCTCGAGTGGTACCATGCCTACCTTGGAAGCACAAGGACCTGAGTTCAATCCCAGTATCACAAAAAAAAAAATGTCTAGCTTTATGCCCAAGGGAGGAGAGACCACTAAAACATTTTAACAGGGAAGGCTATGCGAACGGTTACTTGGACATTGGAGAAGAGTATGGGAGAAACAGGACCAGGCTCAGGAAGAGCAGTAAAAAAACTAGTTCAAAAGTGAAGATGCTACAGATTGAACTAAGGGTGGACAGTGGGGACAGACAGAAGGAAGTTAGCAGAAAGCACAAGCGATGCTGCAGAGAACTCTTTGTGATCTGATGTCATATTTCACTTCCTTTCTAAGAGTTCCCCACTAGAATGCAGGCTGCTGAAGGCAGGCACCTGTAGTCAGCTTGGCTCACAACCGTCCTTATCACCCAAAAGGGCCCAGCACAGAAGAGATGCCCGGGGTTGGGGGGGGATGTGATGCCCAGATCTCTGACTTCCAAGGGAGAGCAAAATGAAAGCAAGATCCAAGCAGAGAAGCTGACTGGCTGATGGGTAGAAGGAGGAAAAGAAGAGGGAATGAAGTCATCTTGGAAAATTTCACTTCCTCTCAGTATAAGGATCAGAATTTCTTCCAGGCTAAGGTAATTTTCTGAAAGAGAACTGCAGAAAGAAGATAATTAACTGAATTTGGGCACAAGCATTTTCTAACAAAATATTCTGAGATTTCTTCTTAGACCTAGAAGAACATATTAATCTTCCTGTATTCTTATGATGCTTTGATAAGATAACCAACCATGCCAAATAACAAATAAGTCTGAGAATGTACATATTGAAAATGCCAATATGATAGCACATGAGAATCAGGTTTCACTAAATTACCTATAACATAATTAATATGTGTGTGCACACACGCACGTGCACACACGTGGTTTCTTAAATCTCTACTGGTGTTCAGCATGAAGGGAGAGGATACCACTATTATAGAAAATAAGAAATTTTCTAGTGCTTTCTAGAATGTTAAGAGACTAAAGATTCTAAATCATAAAAAAATACATACTTTTTAAAGGTTGTTTCAGTAATCTTCCAAAATCTAAACATACAATCCAAAGGAAAAGGAGAAGGCCCTGGGAACAAAATCAGAGGAAAGAATTATAGTAGCTGGGCTAAGAAATTTCATGTCCACAACTTTTATTCCACAGACATGCTCACCTGAGTGCACCTAATGCTATTCACTGGAATAGTGTTTAGAATGGCCCAAAATTCAAAATGGCAGAGTGCTCATTTGGCCAGTTAAAGGGATGCTGCCTCTGTGTGCCTGAATGGCTCCAAAATAAACTACCAAGTGGAAAAAGCACAGTATAAAATAAGCTGTGGCACTTGCCATTGCTTGTGTAAAGGAGAGAGTCATTCATGTGTGCGTGTGTGTTTGTATATAGAACATCTCAAAAACTAACAGTACTTATGGCCTTAGATGAGGGGCACCAGATAACTGGGGACAAAGGCAATATACTGAATGGTCACCATAAACCTATGTTGTTGGACTTCTCTTTTGCCATATGTATGTATTACCCACTCAAATGTATTTTAAAGGTAAGAAATGATATAGAAAAAATAGGAAGAGAAAGTCTAGAAAGCAGAAAATCAAATAGAAGAAATAAGTCAAAATTGGTCATATTAAACAGTGTTGGACTCATTTCTGTGATTAAGAGACAGTAACTGTGACTTACTTCTGGAAAATAAATCTAGTCCTGTTGTATACAAGATACATACCAGAAACAATAATGACAGAGAAAGAATAAAAATAGAATCACTAAAGTGCCAGGCATGGTGGCTCGTGCCTGTCATCCCAGCACTCGGGAGGCAGAGACAGGAGGATTGCTGAGGCTACTTGGCTATCGTGGCGGCTTGCCTGGGCTACATAGTGAACTCAGGGCCAGCCTGAACTACAAAGCGAGACCCTGTCTCAAAAAAAAAAATAGATTCACTAAAAAATCAACTTAAGATTCTAGGGGAAAAAACAGCTAAAGTAGAAGTACAAGAAATGATAAAGCAGAAAACAGGAATTTTAAACTCTAATAATATTAATCAATGAAATGAAAGGCTGATTTTTTTGAATGACTATGAATGTGATTTAATGAAAAGTAAGAGGATCTAAAAATTGCCATACAATTCTAGATGTGGACATTTTTTAAAAAAATAAGTAAAGGTCATATAAATAGCACATCAATAAATTTGATAATCTGGATGAAATGCTTCATTATCTAGAAAAGAATCAGAGAGCCAGAAAATCAAAACTGTTCAATAACTGTTAAAGAAGCTATGAAGATAAGCAGCGAGCTATTCCTAAAATCGCCTCTGTGTCAGCTAGTTTATCAACATTCTCCTGAATCTTCTTGAAGCAGATGAATTCCTTGATCATATAAACTGCATTAGGACATAAGAAAAGGAAGGTCCCCAACTTACTGAGTGATTAGCACAGGTCTAATCCCAAAGTCATGGACTTTGGAACCACAGTCATGTACCAACCTCATTTATAATCATGGTTGCACAGAGCCTCAAAACAACATTAGCAAAGTAAATCTAGTGTTATGAAAGTATAGTACATTACAACTAAGGACCTTTGTATTTTGACCACCTTGCCACTTAGAACACTGAAGAATGACTTCCTCTGTTTTGGTCTCTTTGGTTTGGTTCTTTTTTGTTACTGTTGTTAAATTTCTCATACTACTGCAGGATAGTAGGAAAAGACAACACTAGTTTTCTTATTTGATTTTCTGAGTCAGAGATGTATAAATTATGTAATTGATGTTTTTTGATATTTTAATCTCAAATTAAAAAAGTATTATGAACTGGGCATGCTGGTGAATGCCTATAAGCCCAGCACTCAGGAGGCTGAGGCAGGAGATCACCACAAGTCCCAGGCCAGAACTCTATTTTGGAGCAAATTGGAGATAAACTATCAGCTGCCTCAGAAGACTTTTCATCTGAAATGTGATCTCTAATTATGCAGTGAAATTAATTTGTTGCCTAGTTTCTTGAGTTCTCTAAACACTGAGCTCAGATGTTATCCTGCTTCTCCTCAGTTTGTGAACAGCTAAGAGTACAATACGGTAATCTTTTTCACACCGTTACCAGCCGTCGCTGGAAGGCGTGATGTAAAAACTTAGCCAAAATTCCACCTCCCTGCTGGTTCTTCCACCAAGGAGCCTCCAATTTTCTTATCCATTCAAGCTGCTTTCCTGAGTTCAAAGCACAGCGTGGCTGCCTCTCATCTACAAAGTGGAGTCTGTGGGGGCCACTGGCAGCTGCTGGGACAATGTCTAAAGGGTTACGTAAAAGCTAGTTTCTGTGAACGCGCCATTGAGCTGGGACGCACCTCCGCCTGATAGGCCTTACCAGAGGCCAGAACTGTGGCCACAACCCAAACGGGGTTTGATTGGTTCTTGCTTTTACATGTTCTGAATTCTAATGGCCTAGGGAGCCATTTCAATTTCCAATCCCTACCTTACATTCATCCCAGGCTCTTGACCTCCAGAAATAAGCAGGTTCAAAACAATCAGGTACTAATACCATCTTCTTCCCTCCCCTCATTTCTTCTCAATATTTAAACAAGACCGAAAAGTAATTGATTTCCAGTGACAGCCGTCCCGTCCTTCTAGTTTGGTGTGTAACCTTAAGTCTGCTCCCGCTAGTGGACTAGAAGATTTCTAATGCACATGATCATTGAACCGTGTCACAGTGAAACATAAACATAGTTAAACATGAACATAAAATACGCTAGCAAATCAAATAAGGTTCATTTTACATGTAACTGTAAATAGAACTAATATTTCCCACGTTACAGGTAGAGGAAATTGGTGTATCAAACTGTTTAGTAGATAGCAGTCACTCAGTGTGGATGTTTGAATAAACTTTTGCTTTCCTGCCATAGACTGCTCTGTCTTGGAGGGATAAAGAGACACGTACTTGGGATTTCTGCACTTTCTGTTGCCTCTGGTATCGCTGTACCGGAAGGTGAGAGATAAGCACATGCTCGTACGGTTCGGCTGCCATTATGTCAGCCATCATCTACACCCACCAAGCATTCCAGACTGCGATGGTCCCCGGCGCTGGGCCGAGGACAAAGTCAGCCAAACTCTGCCAGCACTGGAGCATACTTTGATCCATCTCTCTGGTTGCAGGTTAGCGACCTTCTGCTCCGTTAAGGGGTTCTATGCGGAGCTATTTAGGGGTTCTAGACCTGGATGGCTAGGCCTTATTAATCTGCCCAGATGCATCTAATTTAAATAATTTACTGATTATCCATCTACATATGTTTACTCAACTCTATGTATATTGATTAGCTTATGTATTTATAAAATTAGAAAATAATATATTTGAAAATATGTATCACCGTGTCTGACACAGAACAGGACAATACAATTACAGCTGTATTTTTTTAGTGGGGGGAGGAGTTTGTCCTGCTCTATTCAGGCTACTGTAGGAGGTAGCCATAATTTGGTGGTTATACACAACACAAACTGATTTCTCACCATTCTGGAGACTGGCAAGCCCAAATCCAGAACCAAAGTGCCACTGAGTTCATTTTGGCCTAGGGCTTGCTCTCCGTGCCATCAGTGGAACCTTCTAGCCATATCCTTACACGGAGGAGGAGGAGTACCTCTCTTCTGTCACTTTTTTTTTTTAATTTTTTTTTTGAGATAGGGTCTCACTTTATAGTTCAGGCTGGCCCTGAGCTCATTATGTAGCCCAGGCAAGCTTCGAACTCAGCAATCCTCCTGTCTCTGCCTCCTGAGTGCTGGGATGACAGGCGTGAGCCACCATGCCCGGCTCTTCTGTCACTTTTAAAATGATACTAACTTTATAACATCACTAGTCAAGGCCCCACCTCCTAACACCACCATAGCATTCATTCAGTTTCCATGTCTGACCAAGGTGGGGACTGTTCCTTCAGACTCTGGAGGTGCGGCAGACGGAGCACACAAATAAGCCCCTTTCTGTTGTGTCTTCTGTAAGAGACACAGGTTCGTGAGGACTCTAGGCATGAAAGTCAAGCGGGGTAGTCCTAAGCAAGGTATACAACAACTAGAAAGAAATGTTTCATAAGACATTTTAGAAGTACCGAAAACACCAAGCAAATAGTGTGACCATACACGATCTACACTTTTTGTGTCTTGTTTTTAAAACTAAACAAAAATATAAGTCCAAGGATTCCATTATATAAGAGGAAAAAACTATTTACCTACATTAAACTTATTAGATATTTTTCTATATTTTTAATGTAACTTTACGTCTTGAACCTACAAAGAATTTTATATGTGTGATCTGGGAGGTGGCACAGACACTAAGGTTTTGGAACATGGGAAGGCGCGTTATACTCACACCAGTTACCTGAGAAATCATCTTTCTTCCCACTGATTTTCTCCTCTGTCTCTGATGTCTCCTCTGTCTCATCTGGAGTCCTCACATACCCAGGTAAATAGCCCTGGGTCCCTTCTATTTCATTAATTTATTCATTGATTCCAGTACCAATATTATACTGTTTTTAAATTCCATGATTTTATAAATCATTGTAACTGGTAAGAAAAATTCTCCCTTGTTATTATTTTCTTTCTTTTCTGTTTTTTCTTTTGTTTTATTTTGTTTATTGAGTTTGTATTTTATCCCCCTGGAATTTATAAGAACTTTACCTTTTTTGATAAATTCTAGACTGTTTAAAAAACACCAAGAGTTTTGAATTTTTTATTTAAATTACAATTAGACTATCCTCATTGAGTGAGAAGTGGCATGCTTAATTTATTATACTTTCCCATCAGTTAACTTCCTCCCTTCACTAGTCTTTCCCATTCTTCAATAGTTTCACATCTTTCCATGATGAGGTTCTTGGGCAAGTTTTATGAGGCAGACAAAAAGAAAAATTAAACCTTACTCTTTAATGCACATTCTTTATATGCCAACTATTATGCAAAGTTTTGTTCCAAAATCATTCTGTAGGTTGTTCTTGGCTAGAAACTAATTCTATTTATCCATGTTTCTTCTGTCCCCCGTAGTTGATGTATAGTAGTCAGCCTCCCAGTCCCCGAGATAAAACACCTGTAACTTAAAGGACATGAGATGCCCATTTTGGCTCACAGTTTCAGTCCATTGTAATCAAACAAAAAAAGAATGCTGAAAGGTCCTGTCAGGGAAAAAAAGAAAAAAACTGTTCTCATCATGACATCCAGGAAGCAAGGGGAAAGGGAGGAGCCAGGAAAAAGCATAGATACTTCCAGGTCCTCGTCTCTCTCTCTCAACCTGAAACTACGTCCAAATAGAGTCAACTCTCAACTTATCAACAGGCTAATCCACTAAAGAATACAGCTCCTCCAATAAATACATCACAGATAGGCAAATACCGGATCTTTTCTTTGATACGAGCACCTGTAGATGCAAATGGGCTCTAGAAAGTATGAGTTTTTGTAGAATGGGAAGTTTCCAAAGGAAATTTGGTGTGGGAATGTAATGAGGGGAAGGAATAAATATGATTCTGAAAGAAAATAAAAGAGCATGTATATAGGGTGTGGGAAGATGTGGGTGGGTGGGGATATGGGTAGAAATGAGAATTAACTTGTCTCATATATTGGTACAAATTCCCCAATATTATGTGTGATTTTGAGATGTATATAAATTGTACCAATAAAGAATTTTAAAAAATACAGCTCCTCCCATGATATTATGACCTTCTAAAATTTTGGATCTAAGCCAACACTGGTAACTAGGCTGAGACATCCCTTTCCTTTGAGGGAGTCATTAATGAGTCCCATTCTTTCCTGAGACACCTGTTCTTTGACTTTCCCTTCCCTATCAGCTTGTTCCTGTTGAACTCTGCTTCCAAAATGCCTCATGGGCTATGTGATACTTTTTCTCTTTCTCTCTCAAACCTTAATTGTTTTTCTGTATGAAAACAATATGCCACATAGTGCCAAATGAAGGGACATATTAAACCCTTTTTGGTAAAAGGATTCACTTTTTACTTAGAGCATAAGTAAAAGTAAATCCTCTACTGCTCAGCAAATATGGATGCCGCCATCTTCTTCTTGTCAGTGGCCAAGTGTACAGGTACTAACTGTTTTCTGCTTCCCTTCACTTTCTTCCCTGTTACTCTTCCCACATAATACACTTTTCCTTAAATTACCAAAAACAAAGATGCTACTGTACTGTCCACTTCCCTTTGCTACAACCTGTGTATTCTACTGTTAAAGGAAGTTTAAGGTCACTGAGAGGACTGAAGGGTCAGAGCCCTCAGTGTCAAAACCCTGCTGTAACTACTGCTGAAAAGCAAGCACAATAGTGCTAGTGAGTAGTGAGTGTAGTATGGTTATATCACACATACGTGTGCAAATACACACAGTACAGCTGTTTACATAAGGGGACAGTTTAGCTGTTTCTAATGTGATTTCTCAACTTAGAGTTTACAGTTATTGCTTACAGATGTTAGTAAATGCCACAAACCTTAATTTCTAAATTGAAATGACAGAACAGGGCACTTTCCTTGGTCTCTGTTTTCTCTTTATTGTTAGCGTAATCCATGCAGTTATTCAAGATGGTCTTTGTTTGGGACTTAGGCCTCTGCCTCTTAGTGAATTGAAGAGCCCTTCTCTTGAGTCATTTCTAACTGTGCTCACTCTGTGGTTAAGAATATATTTTGCAGATATTAAGCAAGATTGTATGTGTATTCTGCAGATATTAACCAAGATTCAGATATGGTCTTGTTGATTTAATTTCTCTTGGAGGGAAAATGTATCACTAATGATCACCTTGTCTCAAATTTGCAGATTACGGTGTTCCGGATGGGATCAGAAGGACACCAGGACATAGATTTAGCCATCCTGACAGCTTTACTCAAAGGTAAAAGAGTGTGTCCACAGAGTGCAAACATAATTTAAATCTATTAGCATAGAAATGTCTGCCTCCTATCTGTGGCTATAACCATATCCCAAATGATACCAAGACATGCAATTAGTGGCAACATACAACCTGATTTGTTATTCCTACTCTTATTAAATTCTTCTGGAATAGGCCTGTTACAGTGTGACCTGATTGAAGTGCACTAAAATTCAAGTCATGTCCACTGCATCATAAAAATTTATAAAGAAAAAAATGCTGACATGTTATCTGAAATTCCTCAGTAATAATTATTAGCCTATTTACTTTTTTTTTGAGACAGGGTCTCACTTTGTAGTTCAGGCTGGCCCTGAGCTCACTATGTAGCCTAGGCAAGCCTCGAACTCAGCAATCCTCCTGCTTCTGCCTCCGGAGTGCTGGGATTACAGGTGTGTGAGCCACCATGCCTGGTACTGTGGGGTATGTGGTATTGATTGCTGATGGGCGTGAGTCTCCACGCCCAGCATTGTATGTGGTTACTGGGATCGAACGCAGGACCTTGCACTTGCGAGGCAGGTGCCGGAACCACTGAGCTAACCCTCCAGCCCTAGCCTATTTACTTTTAAAAAACATTTTAAGGGCTGGAGATTCAGCTTAGAGGTGCCACCACCCACCTTGTAAGCACATGGTTATGAGTTTGATCCCCAGTAACTCCAAAAAGAAAAAAAAATTTTTTCCATGGCATGTACATGTATGTGCACCATGTATATATAATATTAAAAACTGAAAAAAAATCATTAGAGTGAAAGAGAAATAAACCAAAGAAACTGAGCTACTACACTTAAGGTAGTTGACTGTTAAATTTAAGGCAAGTGAGTATCCTCTTCACTTGCCCCAGGGTTGCTGACATCTCACTTCCTGTCCTCATTTTTGGAGCCATGTCCAAGAGATGTGCAGGTTCCTTCTGGTTCTGCAGACAGAGCCTCATCCTTAGTGCCTTACTGAGTATGTGACACTTGACTAATAAGTTTCAGTGTTAAATGAAGGAAAGTTGCCTCTTTTTAAGTTCTAAAATTCAGGCTGGGCCTATAAGACCAAACGAAACCACAAACCTAATGAAATGTGATTCTCTTTAGAAACATCTCATGCGGTCTCATAGTTTGTCCCATAATTTGCCTCCTGCAGAACTCATCTCTTGGCTGGTAATTCCTGGTTCATAGTCTCCCTAGACTATAAACTCTACGGGAGCAGAGAATATGCCTTCTTTATTGCTCCGCTTTCAGTATCTTACAATCCCCAACCCAGGGCAGCATGCTTCTAGTTTTTGTTGAATAAAGAAATGAATGTATTACTCAATGATTCAGGGATAGATTTAGCATTCCAAATCAGCCTCATAAAAACATCTGTTTCATTCTATTTTCCAGTCTACCCACTGTTCTTCTCCCGCTATTTTCTTGGTGACCTATTGTGTGGTAGCCACTGTGCTGAGGTCTTTACAACCACTATGAACACTAATTACTGCAACAACTATAAAATGTGGGAGGTACTCTTAATCCCATCTTACCGATGGACTAAGGAACACCACAGCAGGTTTTATAACTTGCTAAAGGTTAACACACTATTTAGTATAATCTTGGTCTCAAGTCAAAGTATGTTGAACTTGTCACTATGCCAACATATGACCCCTTGGACAACAGTGGGTATCAGTCCTCTCTACCCACTCTAATATATATGCACTCTGGCTCAAAATCCTGACCACACTTCAAAAGATTCAGTCCCATGAGATGTCACAGGCATCCCAACTTGAGGACCTCTCTTCTAAACCATCTCATTTCAGTGAACTAAAAAATACAGCTACTGGGTGGAAAAATTTAGGAACCAGACACCATGAATGCACTGAGCCATATAATATACTCTGGCCTCCACTAATCCTTTAGCAGAGACAAAATGTTTGAGTCAAGTTACTCTCTGATATTTGTTATTCTCATATAAAGGTAAGAAAAGTAGTAATATTGTAAATTAACATTTACTGAGGACTTGTTTATGCCAAATACAATGTTAAAAGCACTCTACACAAATTCATTTATTCTTTACAACAGTTCAATTACCAATGTATTATTAACTGTTTTATAGATGAGGAAATTATGACATAAAGCAATTTATAAATGTGCCTAATGAGTTGGCCAGTATATGGTAGACGATTCCAACCCTATAACCCTCACTTATATATACAACCAAGATATCCCCGTCCTTTTAATAATGAGAAACAATTCACCGCATTATGACCCTGAACAAAACTCACAGCAAATACTGTACTTAATCGCAGCACTCTGGAAGATGAAGCAGGAAGATTGCCACAAGTTTGAGCCCAGCATAGACTACTTAGTGAGACCTAGTCTCAAACAAACAACCTCATAGCAAATGGGGGAGTGACCTAGTTATCAGTAAAAACATAGTGGATATCATCTTCTAGGGAAAAATTTTCTTTCTCTTTCACCAATTTCCAAGACTTTAAATTAGGCTTGAATCAGTCTTCAAACTCATTTTTGTATTGTAGAACATTTTCCATCTTTTTGGAGTATGATACATCAAAAACTGTACCATAAAAATACATTTCACATCATACCAAAGTAATTACATAAGCACTTATAAAACTGAAACTGAAGTACTTGAAATAATGTTTACATGAGCAATTACGCAGAGAACTGAATATTTTCTTTCTAATCTATTCCATTCTCTTAAATGCTGATTCTGTCCCACTAAATTGATTTCACGACCCACTAGTGGGTCATAACCCACAGTTTAAAAAACACTGCCATAGAAGATGAAAGGAAATTCTAATTGTTCTGAGAAATTAACATTTATAATCAGTGTAATGAAAGTTATGCAGCAGTTGATGCTAATGGGAATTTATGCCATTAAAGGATTATGGTGTGTCAACTATATTTTGCAAAAGCTTTTAAATGCTCTCAGATATTGATCCAGTTGATTTGTGAAAGATATCAAGCATAATTTTTGGCTAACTTCTTGGGAGGCCAAGAGCATACATTCTTATACCAGTTGCAGACTCTTAAGGTATTTGCATTATTATTACCTGGATATGTAACATGCTGCAATACTTTTTATAGTTATATTTAATTTTCCATAATCCAATGTACAGAAAATCTTTGTAAAGCTCAATTTTTATTCTGAGACACTGGCAATATTTCTGAGATAAACCAGAAGTTCAAAACGATAAGGTGAGAGCCATAAAACTAACCACTAGTCCAAGAATCCAGAAGCCAAAAATAATAAGCAAGACAGATGGAAAATCAAATGGCTGTGGGGAAATACAACTGTGCTGTTCTTCCTTTCTGATCCTATTGGATTTGCTTTGCTTGGATGTGTCTATTAGAGAATATCAAAGGGAATAAAAACAGCACTGCCTTGGGGATGTAAGAGGCTCAGGGCCCTTTCACATGGTGACCTTGTGCGAGTAACCGTGTCGCATTTGTCTCTCACAGACAGGTATCCACTCCCCAGAGGAGCAGTCTAGCCAGAGAACACACACACCCCCCCCCCACATCGTTCACAAGTGCACACACAGATCCACACACACCAAATGCCCAGTTAAAGGAATTGTCAGCTAAACAAGTACCTTTTTAACTTGAGTGGGTCCCAAATTTACTTTAAAAATATTAGTTCATAATTTGCCTGAAAATTTGACCTTAACTGGGAGTACTGGCTTTTATTGGCTAAACCATGCCATCCCACTTAGATGAGATCTGACGCCAGTAATGCTTCTGGACTTAGACACCACAAGAGGCTCCACAAGAGTAACTGAGAACTCTAGGGATGTCCCCTGGTCCCTCTACTGCTTCCTCTTCTCAGCCAGACCTGTCTAAATCACAGCACCCTTCCAGAACGCTCACTGGAGAGGATTCAGATTTGAACTCATAACCCCCAGGCGATCTGTCAGTAGTGTCATCCAGTCCAGTTCCCCACACAGCAGCACAAGCCTCTGCCTCCGGGCTCAGGAAAGCCAGAAGCCAGGTGCTCACAGCAAACGACAGGTCCCTAGACCCTCTCTATAAAAATCACCCCCACGTTTTCATCTCTTCTTGTAGATCTTGGGTCCAGTAAAGAGTCAAATCATATGACCTGACACGCTTTCCTTCATGCGCATGCTCTCAAGTGGAACCGCTGGTGATCACTGTCTTCCTCCACTGAGAAATTCTTTGATCCAAGATTTAATCCTTACCAGTAAAGTTCATCCGAGGCATGAGGAAAAAGTAACTTGTATCGCTGGCTTCCATTTCTGCAAGGCATTTTTAAAAAGCTAAAAGAAACTTCAAAAACGAATAGCTTGCTCCTCAAAACTGTTAAAGTCATCACAAACAAGGCTGAGAAACTGTCAAAGCCTAGAGGAGGTTATGGAGTCACAATGAATAAATGGAACAGAAGGAAAAGGGTGTGAGGTTAGGGACTCAGACAGTCTACATAAAGTGTGGATGGCAGGGTTTTTTAATGTTAAAGAAAAAATAATATGCTTTCACATATTATGGATCTAAGCAGGAAATATACTGCAATCAAAACCATCCTAATTCTTTCATGTTTAAAAGACAAAAAAAGAGGTAATGATTTAGAGAATTAATTAGACAGGTCAAGTATATATTCAGAGGACCATGACAGACACAAGCAATATTCATTTGAAATATGTATAGAAATATATAATAACTGGTCACTATTAACCTAGGAAATAACTAGGAATACCAATGAGGATGTACTTTTATAATCATTTTAGAGATAATTATCTAGAGCTTATTACTTTATGCTTTTCTCTTCCTCAGTCATAATTAATGGTATCAATAATTAATCAACTAAGTAATTACTTTGAAATATGTAGAGGATAACCTCTTTCTGAGATATGTATTTATAAACTTGGTCAAAAATATAGAGAAAATTTGAGATAAAAATCAGAATGCCAAAAGACTATCCAATAGTCCAGCGACTTTAGGAAAGCGTCAAGAAAGCAGACTGCCACTGTATTCTGACCCAGCCAGGATTGTGTAGCAAGACTCTGCCTCAGAAAAATAAAAGTTAAAAATGAACAAAAAGAAAGCATTTGTCTTACTCTTCTCTCATTGCTGAGACAAATACTTGGCATCCAAAGTTAAAGGGGGAAAGGTTTATTAGGCTTGTAATTCATAGAGGTTTCAGTCCATAATTGGCTGGCTCCCAGGCAGGGTGGCAGAGGGGTAATAGTTAACCATCGACAGACAATAGAAAAGCCACAAGAGAACTTAACAGGGTCTTTCTTTCCCTTTTATCTTATTCAGACTACTTAGGGCTTCAGGACTCAAGCCTTTAATCCTACTGACCTCGGGCCTAGCCCTACCATGAATCAAATACACAATGAAGATTCAGTGATCTCTGGAAAACCATAGGCTTGGGGGAGGGGAACCTCTAGACGCAAGCCGTAACAGCATTTACCAGACTGAAGCTATGACTGAGTGTGTGTCTCTTAGGCTCTATTAATGACAAAATACAGAGTTATTATCCTAAAGTACCACTGACGTTGAGAGGCAGTTCATCTTGCTCACAAATTGAATTCTTTATTGGTACATTTTATATACACCTATCACAACCACACTCAACACTGGGAATTTGTACTGCTGTATGGTATGAGTGAATTCTCGTTTCCACCCATCTCCCTACCGCCCTATAATTCCCCACTGCCTGTGTACACATACTCTTTTATTTTTTTGAGATTATATTTGCTAGTAATTTTAATAACTGGCTAATCAAACTTTAGCAAAACAACACTTTGGTCATATATTCTAAACTTGTTCCTATTCAACAATTCTATGCAATGGAAAAATTTCATAAGCAATTAACTTATTCTGGAATATTTACCAGAAAGTTTATTAAACAGATAATTCCTCACTGCGTGTGTGTGTGCGTGCATGCGTGCACGCGTACACACTGCTGAACTCACGGTTTTTGCATGGAGTTATATCCAACCCCAGCCCTTTTCTGGCTTTGTTTTTTGATTTTTTGGACTTCTTCCTTTGAGACAGGGTCTTAGTAGGTCTCTAAGTACCCAGACTAGGCTCAAACTTTGAATCCTTTTGCCTCAGTCTCTCAACTGCATGAGACTTATAAGAATTTATAACGGCTCTAGTTTGAAAACAAAATTCTTTCTCTTTATTTGTTTGCCACCCCCTCCTTCCAGTGTGGAGGCAATTTAACATAGCACAATCATGACTGCTCTCTTTTTAATGCTATTATTCTCATAATATGGTACTTTGTCAGTCTTTAATAAAATAGGAAGGAAAGAGACATTCAGGTTGACTTTTTTTTTTTAAGACAGGCTGGCCCTGTGCTCACTTTATAGCCCAGGTTAGCCTCAAACTCAGCAATCCTCCTGCCTCTGCCTCCCAAGTGCTGGGATGACAGGCATAAGCCACCATGCCTGGCCAGGTTGACATTTTTATCACTTACATGAGATACAAAATTATCACGGTTCTTACAAATCACACATGTGGCAGTAGATAAAATTGTATGCAAGAGAAGCCTATGAAGTCAGAATGTAGACATCTTTCACTTATGGTAGGCATAAAGGAACCTGGGCATTCCCATGCAGGTGAAAGGATGTATAAACGGTTTAGTGAAATACTGACTAAATCAAACTCACCTTGTTAGTTCCCCAAAGACCATGCTTTTAAGCTTTTCCATGTCAGGCCCCTGTAGTCATTCTTGTGTCCTTTTGACGCAGGACAGTTAAGGCCTAACTCCCCACCTGAAACACAAGTTTGTATTCTCTAAAAATCAAAGAATGAATTTTAGGAACAACGGGGGTTTTAGTAGGAAAATTTTATTGAGCGAGAAAGCTTGCCTTAAGAGAAACAGAAGGGGGAACCGGAAAGTGGTTAACCCAGGATTGCTTTTTTCAGGGGAATTTTATGGACCAAAATCACGAGGAGGGGTGGGATCAAAAGTAGGGGCCACCGATGAGATTTTTAAAAAGGTAGATAGGGGGCCGGAGGGTTAGCTCAGTGGTTCCGGCGTCTGCCTTGCAAGAGCAAGGACCTGAGTTCGATCCCCGGTAACCACATATAATGCTGGGCGTGGTGGCTCACGCCTGTAATCCCAGCACTCGGGAGGCAGAGACGGGAGGATTGCTGAGTTCGCGGCGGCTTGCCTGGGCACCATAGTGAGCTCAGGGCCAGTCTGAACTACAAAGCGAGACCCTGTCTCCAAAAAGCAAAAAAAAAAAAAAAAAAAAAGGTAGATAGGCTATAACAATCAAACAGGAATTTTGACTCTAACTCTTTTTCCGGGAAGGTGGGTTAAAGTGTCAGCCCTTCACCCCAGGAGGTTGGAGCCTTCTTTAGAATATCTGATGGCTGCCTGTTTGGAATTTCAATGAGCTATTTATCTTATATGGGTGGGGTAGCTTTTCTCCGGCAGCAGTAACCTTCAAGTTGGTTTTTTGGTTTTCTTTCAAGGGCCAGTCCTATCTATCTGCCTACATATGTCTCGCTGGCTTTTCTACCTATAATACTTTGACTTGTAGAGGAGGCAATGTGATGAACACACGTACTTCCAGTTTCTATCACCTCCTCATCCGAATCACAAAGCCAGATGTCACAGAGCCAACTGGTATCACCAGCTGAGCCCAGACACGGGTCCACAAAACCAGTATCTGCCACTGCCTCTTATTTCCCTCATCACAGACTCAGTCTGAAATTAGAATATCTACTTTTACTTTGCCACCTTCCTCAATCTTATAGATTAGGAAACTGAAAAAGATACATATCAAGATCATTTGACAAATCACTGGCCGAGTCCAAGCCTAACTCCAGATCACTTCACGTCTACTCCTTTCTCTTTACATTTTTGAGGCTCTGGATGCCACAGCTTTTCTGGCTTTCCTGTCATGGAGATGTCAGGCATTCGCCACTGTGACTTCAGGGAGACCCAGAGTAACTGACGTTTCTAGAAACCTATTTCCCTTCACTTTAGGGGCCGCCTAGGAGACCCTCAGATGCCTGATGACTTTGACTGCACACAAAATATATTAGCGGGGTAACTGTGATACTCACAGATTCACCTAAACACAACGGTGTATGTGCAACCCAGGCTTGTTTTATTCTTCAAATGTTAGGTAACCAGTGAACTCTGGCTGCAACTGGGAATTATGTGAGCAAAGTGGAAGAAATACAATTTTTAAAAAAATACAATTTAAAGTAGCTCAAGCAGAAAAAACTAAATGCAGTTGAAGTTTCACATGACCAGAAAGCCTAAGGGTCAGCTGACTTCAGGCTGAACGGGCTCTGGGGTTCACTGATGTTACCAGAGCTGAGATTCCATCCCTCATACATTAGCCCACCCCGAGTCAGGGTGAGCAGCCACCAGCAACACCAGACTCCCTGTGGTCACTGTGGCGTTTTAATCCAGCAGTGAGAGGAAGGCTTTAACTTGGTGCCTGGAGAAATCTATCTAATGAACAGCGACCTGACTGAAGATGATGACAGGGAGAGGAAATCCTGATCGCAAATGGCAATCTTTGCTGGTGGTTCCAGTAATAGGTCAGGGAAGGACTTGGACCAGTGCATAGCCCTGACTTGATCATGGGACAAGGGAGCTGAGAGAGGAGAGCTGGGGTACGCTCACCCACTATCAGCTCCAGGTTCCTGATAAAAACAGAGGCTCCATAGCTACAAAAGCGGCAAAGACCTGTCTGTGATAGCACACACCCAGAATCCCAGCACCTGAGAGGTTGAGGCAGGAGGATCCCTATGAGTCTGAAGCCAGCATGGGCTTCATAGTGAGTTTAGGGTGAGCCTGAACTACATATCAAGACTCTGTCTCACAAAACAAAAGTAGGAAAGAAGGGATGCCTGTAAGACAAAAGTAGCTGGAAAAAAAATATACTTCTCGGCAAATGTCTTTTTTTTTTTCTTTTTTTGAGACAGGGTCTCGCTTTGTAGTTCAGGCTGGCCCTGAGCTCACTATGTAGCCCAGGCAAGCCTCAAACTCAGCAATCCTCCTGTCTCCGCCTCCCGAGTGCTGGGATGACAGGCGTGAGCCACCACGCCTGGCACTGTGGCATGTGGTATTGATTGCTGGTGGGCATAAGTCACCACGCCCAGTATTGTATGTGGTTACCAAGATCAAACTCAGGACCTTGCGCTTGCGAGGCAGGCGCCAGAACCACTGAGCTAACCCTCCGGCCCTGGCAAATGTATTTTTAGAAGTACTGCAGATTGAAAGACTGTCAGATTTACTCAGATACAAGCATCTCAAAAATCTATGTTCTAGAATAAATGTTGTAAGAATAAATTCTTCATTCATTAACCAAAACACAGAAAGTCAAATGAATGTTAGTTACAGTTCAGACTTTTGCCCAAGTCCTAATTCAAAAAGTTCAGCTCAGGCAGACCCAGCAATTGCCATCAGTTCCCATTATTTACTACATGACAGTTATTTATTATTATAATCACTATTACCTTTCTCAGTCTTAAAGGTCAGCGGTTGATTACCTGTGCCAAAACTTTTAAAGGAAATTATCTTTACCACTCTTTTCTGACAATACCCATCTTGTCCTTAGAAAAAACACAATCCTACAAAGATCAAATCACCTTAGTCTCCCCACTGGGCCCCTTCCATGCCAGCCCACACTTCTGCCCCTAGAGTCTCAGTATAGCAATCACCACAAGGAGACCAGCAGCCAAAGATGGCTGACACCTTACAGCCGAAAACAATGGACACATCCAAAGCATCTCTTCCACATGGCTGGATAAATCACTTGAGGCCACTGAAACTCGGTCTCTTAATCTATAACACTGAGATGATGACAGTTCCTCACTTGTGGCCATCACAACATCTGAATCAATAGTGAGAGTAGAGCACTTAACTTGGTGCCTGAAAAATATCTGTTTAATCATTGTGGCCTGACTGAAGATAGCAATGCTGCCATAGAAATGATGGCCCACGTCTGTTCTACTTACAACCAGCTACAGACAGTAGGACTTCGGTTTACATGCTTGATCTGTTTTATGACTGTGGGAAAGAGTTGCATTTGTGTTTGTGTGGGGAAGATCCCTGGGCCCCAGTCACGCCTGTTACCCACTACAGACTTTGCAAATGGAAGCAAAATTCTGCCAGACACCTCTGTTTGCAAACTGAGTTGTTTGAAGTAGAAACAGTCAGGCTGGGATTTAGCCTACCTTGAAGTAGAAACAGTCATAAACTGAGTTATTACTGTAAAAACACAATGCCGGGCACAGGCTAGGAATCACGTATAAGAATTGAAGTCATGGAGCTACAGATTAACTCAGTGTTTCTGGTGCCTGCCTAGCAAGCACAAGGTCCTGAGTTTGATCCCAGTAACCACATACAACAATAACAGGCATGGTGGCTCACACCCACCAGCAATCAGTACCACATTCCACAGGGCTGGGTGTGGTGGTTCACACCTGTAAACCCAACACTCAGGACGCAGAGGCAGGAGAATTGCTGAGTTTGAGGCTGGTCTGGTCTATATAGTGAGCTCAGGGCTAGCCTGAACTACAAAGTGAGAACCTGTCTCAGAAAAAAGAATTGAACTCATGAATGATCAAGAGTCTTTGATATCAGCTTGATTATATTTTTAAATCTTGCTTGCTTTCTGTCTGTAACAATAACCCAGTTATTATACCTCTGTGTTCCTCAGTTCCCTTTCTTGTGAGAAGGGAAATCTTCAGTCTCATTTCTATATGGTTGGTCTAGGAGTACCTAAGATAGTTACCCTGGATTCTTCATGGGCAGATACTGCCTTTTTGATGAAAAATGCTTAAAACACAGTAGTCATATATCCTTTCCCTTTAAAACACGATTTAAGATTCCTAAAGCCCTAGGACATGTCCATTCCCAAATGCACCAGATTCATAAAACGTTAAGTTTTTGTTACTTCTTTTTTCCTTTTTTCCCTTTATTGAATTTATTAGTATATTTTAGGAATGCATTATGATCACATTTATCATTAAGAATTTCTAGATTTAACTCAGTGGTTCCAGCACCTGCCTCGCAAGCACAAGGCCCTGAGTTTGATCCCAGTAACCACATACAATGCTGGGAGTGGTGACTCACGCCCACCAGCCATCAATACCACATGCCACAGTGCCAGGCATGGTGGCTCACGCCTGTCATCCAGCTCTTGAGAGGCAGAGGCTGGAGGAATGCTGAGTTCGAGGCTTGCCTGGGCTACATAGTAAGCTCAGGGGCAGCCTGAACTACAAAGCAAGACCCTGTCAAAAAAAAAAAAAAAAGAATTTGTATCTGTACATTATATGTCTTAATTCTTATTTTTTCGCAGGACCCATATGTTTGAAAATAATAGATTTTAAAATTCAGGAACCCTCCCATCCATATGAAGATCCAGATCTTGGCACAGAAAGGAGTTTAGTCTCGAAAATTATTGTGAACATGCTAAACCACCTTAAAATAAAATTAATTTTATGGAATGCTTATATTCATACAAATCTGACCAAATCTCAGAGCAATAACAAGGACTCAGGCAGAAAACAATCTCAGACATTTTTGTTTGTCTCCAACATCCAAGCAGGAAGCAATAAGGACCTTAAATCTCTTAATCTCTTTCATTTTTATACCGCTCTGTAATTTACACAGCCCTTTCACGACTTTTATTGTCTAATTTTCACAACAACTCTGGAATGGTTACCAGGTAATTTTATTCCCACAATGGGATTTGCTTGAGCATAAAAGTGGCCTGTGTTTATAATTATTATGGGGGGCTGGGGATACAGTTCAGTGGTAGAGCACTTGCCTAGCATGTGCAAGGCCCCAGGCTCGAGCCTTAACTCTGAGGAGATATAGACAGAAACAGAGAGAGAGAGAGAGAGAGAGAGAGAGAGAGAGAGAGAGAGAGAGATGGTGGAACAACTGGGACAAGTGAAGAATGTCCAGGGAAAAGTGGAAGGAATCCTCACTCTGGCTATAAACCTTACCTTCAACTAAGAAATTCAAAAGGGAAAACAATGGCACCTTCTTTTCCCTTGTATCCCATCAATCAACGCAACTGACAAGTGGTATAAATGTAATCAATACCATTCATCTATGGAAATGAAGTTGGGCCTCAGCCTACTCAATCACTAGCCAGTCGCCTAAACAAGCCAGACATACACCGGGGGCTCCTGACCCCTGCAGTTCTGTCCTCTCAAGGTGACAATGCACAGGATGACGATCCCTGTGCCCTTCTCACAGTGTCCACAAACTCCTGCGTGACTTCCGGGTTACCCCCACATTCAGGTTCCTGATTGCCTATGTTTGATTTCTTTTCCTCATCATGGTAGCTATAATGTAAAACTCAGCCTTTCTACAGTTTCAAAAAAACCCAAAACTTACTTATGCAAAGTATTTAATAAGTAACAGAGCTTTCTAGAAACTCAGAGATAGGGAGAAGTTTACCTTGTAATAACACAGACAACTCTTGCTGGACAGTAGGCATCCCCAGGGTAGCCACCCGGTGGCTCCTTCACACGGGGAACTTCCCCAGGGTCACGCCATACTATGGACACCGACCACCTACACCCCTCTTCCACTGTTGCTCCTTTCACATGCTTCTGTTTGAGGTAAAACAAACTCCTCTCCTTTCAAACAGAGACAACAGCTTTCCCTTGCTCTCGGATGTTTTCATCCCTGCCCATGTGGATCAATTACCCTAAGCAACTTGCCCTAAGTAAAGTATTTGTGCAAAGACAGTCCCTTTGCAAGTAGAGTCTGTGTGTCACTTCCTAACAGAGAACAGTTCCTTCAGTTCCTTGCTCATAGGTAGTGAGAAAGCGAATTTAGTCTCCTGCCTCTCCCAGGGCTGTGATTGACTAGTGCTCTTTGGCCTGGGGCCATCACTGCCAGCAGAAAAGGAAGAACATACTTGCAAATACCATAAACACCAGGAACATGGAGTTGACGGCCTTGGAGAGGCCATTTCTAGCAGATTTCCGACATTCTGACACATACATGTAAGATTAGTAGAGTTCTGGCCAGAGATTTGACTCGCACCTGTAATCCCAACACTTGGGAGGCAGAGGCAGGAGGATTGCTGAGTTCAAGGCTTGCCTGGGTTACACAGTGAGCTCAGGGTCAGCCTGAACTGCAAAAGTGAGACCTTGTCTAAAAAAAAAAAGATTAGTAGAGTCCTAAAGCTGGGCAGAGCCATGAAGATCTAGGAAACACTCGTGGTGGTGTTTGGAGGAAGAACCAGAACCTAGGTCAGCAGACAGCCAGTCCTGACAAGGGGAGTCCTCCCCGTGCCCTGCTTACACAGAAGCTGTGCCACCTCTCACCTTGTGACGCACATGCGCCTCTGGCTTGGCACAAAGGTAGAGCTCGGAATACTCAGGGATCTGTGCATTTAGCAAATTGCAAACCCCATGCTTCTGAGACCCCTGAACTTGTGAAGAGCTTATCACTACTGACTTGCCACTCAGGCTATAGAAACCCACTTTTCTTTCTCAACTCATTTGAGAGCAGTATATCAGCATCATTCATTAAATAAATCATGGCTCAGTCTTCATTACAGCATCATGCAAACGGGCAGCAGCACAACCCTGAAATAAGTTGTTTACATTAATGATAAAATTAGTGACAATAACCATAGGGAGGCTTTTCCAATACCAAACAACAGAGAAGTATATTTTAGTATTAACTAATTTAATCCTCACTCGTACAGTACCTTGATGGGGCAGGTCCTCTCAGAGAACCACCTCTCTCATAGTTGAGGGAACTGAGGCACAGGGAGGCTGAATTCTTGGTAGAAGTCAGGCAACTAGAAGTTGATGGAGATAAACCCAGGTTGTGCAGGTGCAGAGCACTTGTCTACATCCAAAGCATCTGTGGACTGGATAGGAAGGACCACCCTATTTTTTACATATTTTAGACAATAAATGATGACTAAACTTTTCTTCACACATAACAGGCAGAGTACTAGATAAATATAGCCCACCGAACACAAGAATCTGCTATCATTCTCCTCTGAAATAAGAATGTGAGCTTTTTATTAGGACAGAAGAAATATCCCATCCTCACCATGCTCATTTCTCCTCTTATATATAGGAAGACTAAATATCCCAGACACCTTTGCAAAGAAGCAGACACTTGACAAAAACACCATGACCAATGGGACATGGTCAGAAGTAAAGTGTGCATTTCTAGACCTAGAGGATGAGAAGCAGATGGGGATGGGAAATAGCAGACCCGAAGTGAAAGGACATACTAAACTGCTGTCAAGCTGACTTACATTTCATCCCAACAGCCCCAAGTTGCGGCATCCAGAAACTCACAATGGGAAGCTAAAGGGCAGAAAACAGAAAAAGAATTTTGAGCTGGAGATTTAGCTCAGTGGTTCCGGCACCTGCCTCACAAGCGTAAGGTCCTGGGTTCGATCCGGGTAACCACATACAATGCTGGGCGTGGTGACTCACGCCCACCAGCCATCAATACCACATACCACAGTGCTGGGGGTGGTGGCTCACACTTGTAATCCCAGCACTCAGGAGGCAGAGGCAGGAGGACTGCTGAGTTCCAGGCTTGCCTGGGCTACATAGTGAGCTCAGGGCCAGACTAGACTACAAAGTGAGACTCTGTCTCAAAAAAAAAAAAAAAGAATTTAAGTCTTTTCAAAGAAGCATCCAAAAATGCTATGCCTTCCTCCCTACTCCCCCAAGTCCTCTCCATCCAAAGATATGTTCTCCGTAGAGGTAAAAGAGACGTTCCGATCTGTGTGACAAGGGAGTACTCCAGGGACTAAGAATGGGCTGGACTACACTTCTGAATGTAGTGGGCTGGGGAGGAGAATGAGCAAATTAATGCATATTAGATGATGGGAACGTAGCCTCTATCCTGCTTGGTTTCTCCGTACGCTGGCACCCTTAGGCTGTAACAAGGAGAACCAAAG
The DNA here is from genome assembly GCA_004025085.1 of Thryonomys swinderianus. Taxonomy (NCBI): domain Eukaryota; kingdom Metazoa; phylum Chordata; class Mammalia; order Rodentia; family Thryonomyidae; genus Thryonomys; species Thryonomys swinderianus. The sequence goes on from PVIC010025999.1 coordinate 24,296, forward strand.
CAACTTTAGGGGAGATGGAGGAAGTCCAAAGAGAAGAAGAGATCACATGCACAGGAGCTAGAATGCATTAAACTTCTGAACAACAATAAAGAAAGCTGCCATGAAATTTTTGCACTGCCTTAAAAATTCAGAAGGACATTTTATTTACAGTCTGCACTTCTATTCTTAACCTAGCAGCTGCTTGTGAGTGCAGAATAAGAATATCAGACAGAAGGAGTGAAAAAATATCACATTCTGTGGGAATGATTCCCCCAGAAACTCCTGGGGGATGTCTGGAAACCAAAGAGGAAACTAAAAAACAAAAAGCAACAAAAACCAAGAAATATGAACCACACAAAATAGGAGTTCTGACTCAACATAACAGTCCTGCCACAGGCTTAGAGGCGAAGACAGGAACAACCAGCACCCTTGTTGAAGCTCCACCTGAAATGGAGAATGTAACTTCTTCTGAGTCCTACTGGCTGCAGCAAACTGTGAGACCCGCCCAGGTTCAGTGTGGAAGGGAGTAAGGAGTATCACGGGAGAGTAAACTCTGAGAGGTACAGTTCCTTGGAAACCATCTTCAAAGATGAGCT
>PVIC010026000.1:0-24914 GCA_004025085.1 Thryonomys swinderianus
ACACAGCCAGACCAAATTTGCTCTATAGGAAAACTACTGGGGAGAATGGGTTCAAGTCTAAGAAAACAAAGATAACACACTGTGAGCATAATATTTTACCTTTCATGGTTATATAAGGGCCAAGTTTGGAAGAAAAGAGTCCAGGGGAGTGTTCCACAGTAAATGCCTCTTGTTTATCCCTTCACTAGGAAGTCCACATGTAGCAATCAGGATTTTTATTAGCTGAAATTCCAATTGAATTCTACTTTTAGTAAGGATTCCTATAGTTTCTAAGAATTAGTATTTCCTGAAGAGTTACTTCTCACAGTTCACAAGCTAGAGTTGACTAAGTTAAGACAGTGTAAATCTTTTTTGATTGTTTCCCTTCATATTACTATACCCTCTCTTGCCCATAATGAAGCTACATTGCTTGAAATTACAATTCTCTTTATGATTATGCTTTTGGAGATCTGATTCTACCCCCTATTTCAACAGTCCATCTGGGAGTTATTTGGCTATTCTCAGCAGATACCTGCAGCCATTACAGTAGCGATCAGCACTGCACTAAGTGATAGACTGACAAGTCTTCAGGGGATTAACTCTTGGCTAATCTGTTTTATACTTACTATGGCTCCCAGGGTAGGCTGATTAATTTAAGGGGCTGACTTTGGCATACCTTGAGAAGAGAAAATCTCAAGGTAATATTATCTTGAAATTTTAAAAGCAGTATGCATTTCACAGGACAGGATACTAATGAGGTTTGGCTAGGTAGCTTGCTTCCAGATCTATCACAGGATGTTATTATAGAAATGACTTTACCTAGGTCCGTAGTCTGAAACTCCATCTTCTAGATCTTGACCAATAATTTATCAGTTCATACAGATGGCACACTAAATTAAATGCTTCATGGAGCTCATCTTCTTCCTCACTATGTGTGTGTGTGTGTGTGTGTGTGTGTGTGTATACATGTACTATAGATCAAGCTCCTAGGGATTTGTGCATGCAAGATCCAAGTCAAATGTTCTACCACGAAGTTACAATTGCAACTTTTGGGCTCTTGAATGAGACTAATTCTGACAATGTATTCAAACTCTTCTGTGAATCTTGAAACTTTATTGTCCAGTATTGTGGCCTTCTTTTGACTCAAGACTTAAAAGAAGTGGAGGATTGACAGTTGATATGTTAGATAACAAAATGTAGTATATTTTCATATATTTCTTTTGGACCTTTAAAAGGTAACTTCTAGGAATTTTTAAAAGTACACAATTATCTAATTGTACACGTATTTGTACAGTTTGTTTTAGTTACTTTCCTTGTTGAGACACAATGCTCGACACCCACGAGTTAACGGAGAAGAGGTTTATTTTGGCTTACATGTCTTAGAGGTTTCAATTCATTGTCTGCTAGCTTCATGCATGGGGCATGGGAAAGGGCAGTGTAGAAGAGAAACGTCCATGGCCAAGCAGGGGTGAGGGAGTGAAGGAGCAATGTACCAGGCTGCAGCAGCAAGCCTCTCGTTCCCTTTTATCCCACTGAAGCTATAACCATTTTAGGTGATGTGACCAACACCCAGGACGGACTTTCCTGTTATCCACACTAGAACCATGATAAACTAATCAGTGGCCTGATGCAGTACTGCACACCCTTAATCCCAGTATCACAGCCTAGATCCAGGCATCACTATAAAGCCCCACCTGTGAATGCATGAAGCTTTCGGGATGTGTAGATATTAGCCTCCATATTGCTCTAGATTATGCAGTGTGTGGGGCTGTAAAGCCAAGTGCTCTGTCTTCCTCATATCAAACGTCCCTTAAAAAAAGTTTAGTTCTTTTTTTATACTTTTAATCTAGTCTATATGTTGAGGTCCTTCATGAGCTTTAGTACCAAAAATAGTCTTCCAAAAGAAGGTGATGCTGCCTGAAATTCTAGCACTTGGGAGGCTCAAGCAGGAGGATTGCAGAAAGTTCAGTGCCAATATGTATATTACATATTAAGTTCAGGGCCAGCCTAACAACATAGAAAGACCCTACTCAAGAGGAAAAAGATAATTCAAAAAAAAGGAAGAAAGAAAAGGAAAAAAGCACTCAGTGGCTGAAAGTAATGTTTAGCAAACCATTCTCTGATTTTGGTTTTCTGCAAATTGAATATACACACAATTAGATTTATATTTATCACACTTGATGTGTGTATGTGTGTGTGTGTGTTGTACTAGGAATCAAATTCCAGCCCTTATGCTTGCAAAATAGGCACAGTACCACTAGAGCTAAATCCCTGACCCCAATACGGTATTCTCCAACACAGCTTTATGGTTATGTGTTTCAGTCTTTAATTTGGGAAAAATTGTGACCATTTTTTTCTTTATTTTCCTCTATTTTACCTTCCTTTTACTACTTATATCCTGATTCTGCACATGATATATCTTTTATAATTCCCCCCTAGTTCTTGGGTATTCTTTTCTCTTTTTGCCATTCTTTTCCTGGTTATATTTTGGTTTCAGGAATTTTTAGGGCTGAGAATGTAGCTTCATGATGCTGTACCTGCCTGGCAAGCATAAGGTCCTGAGTTTTATCTCTGGTACCAGACAAAAAAAAGGGGGGTGAATTTTTATCAAGCTCTCTGCAAGATCACAGATTCATTTTTCTATCTTGCTTGTGCCACTATGTATTTCTAGTATTTATTTTGAATCATTCTAGACTTTTCATTCTTCTAGGAATATTGTGTATATTTTTTTAATTTGTTTTTACTTTTCCATTGGGGCTTTTAATATAGTAATTATAATTTTTTAAATGACTTATTCTTGTCCTAACAGTTCCAAAATCTGTGACATTTGAGCCCAGTTCAGCTCTGATGTGTACGGTTTGTACCTTCAAGATTTTATTTTCTTGAACTTTATTGGGCCTTGTAATGTTTTATTGAAGACAGTATGATATATTAGGTGAAAGGAAACTGAGGCAGACAGTCTTTTCTGTGAGGATACAAGATAATCTATGTAGAGATTGGCTGTGTTTCCTGTACGTGTTTGTGTGTGTGTGATGTTCATTGTAGCTATGGTATCCAGAGGTTTCTACATCTTGTACCGTCCTTATCTCCTGTGTTGATTTTGTTTCCCTAGGAACTCCTTAAACAGTCTGTTCAGTTGTACCTCACTGCTAATGTACGCTGCTTCCCTGTGCTGCATGTTAATGTGCTGAATCCCTGGGGCAGATGCAGTGAAGTCTGCAGAGAGCAATTATACTATACTATACTATACATTTACGGTCTCCATTTGAGACGTACTCAAGTGCGTCTGTGTCTCTAGCCTGTGATCATCGTACATTCGTCTAGCTTCTCCGTCCCCACTCCTCTGGGTGACACAGGAATGATCTGGGAAACGTCCCTAATGTAGATGCATTCTAGGCACTGATAAAACCTCCCCTCTCTCCCCAGAGGGAAGGCTTTTGTTGTGAGAATCCTGCGGGCATAGTTCACAGTGACTGCTCTTTTTGCCACTGGACCATGCCAGGAGCTTCGTACACGGTTGGTCTCCAGCAGCATGTCAGAAGCTCTTCTTACTGGGCTATTGTTCCTGAGGCTCCTGCCTGGATAAGCAACTCTCAGCTGTCCATAGCTGAGTCCTCCTCTCTAGAGAGAGCTGGCCGATGGCTCTGTGACTTAAATTCTTTGATGGGTTTAAGAAAAGTTAGATTTAATGGGTTTAGTCCTTTTCTTGTTATAAGGATGAGAATTATGGTTCTTATATGTGAGAAATCAGTATGGTGCTATTTGCATAGCCCTCCGGATAATAGTGGTTAGGTTTTATTTTTTCTTAATTGAAAGCATTTTTTGACATTTGCTTTATATTTTTTTAGATACAGTAGCAGTAGCACCTTACTGTGTTCTAATGAAAATATGTTGTCTTTGCCCTTGCACTTGATACACCTTTTTTTGTATGTGTGGTAGGAGAGATCCAACTTGGGACCTTGTGCTTGGCATGGTGCCACTGAACTACATCCCAGCCCTGCCTTTGTCTGTGGATTTTGATTAAATTAAATCTCACTTGGGTACCTTTCTCCCTGTAGAGAAGTTAAGAGAGAGAAAATCTTTATATCTTCCACTGTTCTGAATGATTCACAAACTGGCATGGTTGGAGTTATACAGAAGGACAAAGCAGAAGTCAGGCCCCAGTAACGTGTGCCACAAAGCTAACATTCTTGAAATCAATAGAAGAAACTTTATTAGTAATGTCATTTGTGAAATAAAAAAGTGATCGTTAACCAGTTCAAAGAAAGAAGTACTGCATGTTTGTGTAGGTTAAGTATGTATCGCAAGAGACCAGGACAAAAATGAAGTCAATTAATTAAATATCTTATTTTACAAACTAAACACCAGCAATAAAATTAGACAAATAGTTATTGGGTATGGCTGAGAATGGTTTCCGTGTTTTCTAATCATTTATTATTTTGTTTAACCTATAATTTATAAAAAGTAATTTACCACTGAGAATCACCTGCATGTATGCAGTCAACATTTTCAGATATAAGAGGGCGAGGTAGGAATACTACTCAGTGTTAGAGGCTTAGCGATGACTTGGTCAGTGACCCTTCTCCTATGGCACTGAAGCTGAGCTGATGAGCCTAGATGTCATCCAGCTGCCTGACATAATAAAGTATGTGCTGCTGACATTTTCCTTATGTAGGCACTGCTAAATTATAGCAATTGGCAAGAAGCTCTTCATAAGCTACAACTTCAACATTTTTGTAATAACAGGCTATTATTACTACATTTTTTTCACTCTGGGAGAGTGTAAACTTTTGAAAAAAACACTTAAACATGAGACTTTTTAAGTGGAAAATGTATTTAAGACATTATTTTGTTATTGTTATAAAACAATAAAATATTTAACATTTAACATCTCAGCAGTAAGTATCTTCAATTTCATTTTCAGTTTAGATTATGGGCTGGAATAAACTTCGTGTAACCCTTGAGTCAAGTACTAATAAATGAGAGCTATAAATGCAGAAGATTTTATGTTTTATCCTCTTATGCAAATTTAACTTCTCAAACCTTGTTCTTATTGCTCCTAATATGCAAGTTCTGCTTTCCTAAACCTCCTCTTCTTCTGGTCACATCTTAGCGAGTCATTATAAAATGGTCATTAAAGATGTAGACTCTGAGTCTGGGTATATATCTGAATTACAATTCTTATTAGCTATCACTGGTAGAAAAGCCATTTAATATTTCTGTGAGCAATTTTCTTCTAGTACAAGGGTGTGCCCTGCCTGTCTTACAGAGTTTTAAATAATTAAAGTAATAATTTTACCTAGTCTGTACACAGTTATGAACAATACTCCAAAGCCTGTTTTAGATAGTGGATGTATACAGTGAATAAGATAGATAAAAATCCTGCTGCCATTGGACCTATTATGTCTTTTCTGTAAAAAGACATAATAAAACACATAACATTCAAAGAAGTAATGAATGCTATAAAAATTATATAGTAAGATAAGAAACTAAAAGCAAATGGCATTGCTATTTTGCACACAATTATTATGAAAGACATCTCTTAAGAGGAGACAGTTGAAGAGTTACCCAAACAAAGTGAAAACAAGCCAGGCACTGGGCCTCACTCCTGTGATCCCAGCACCCTACAGGCTGAGGCAGGAGGACTGCATGTGCTTAAGGCCAGCATGGGCTGGGTAGGGTCAGTTCAAAGCCAGCCTGATCTATAGTGTATAGCAAGGCAGGATTGCCGTGTAAGTATGAAGGTTCAGAGGTGAGACAGCATCACGCATTTGAAAACTAACAAAGAGACAAATGTAGGCAGATTAGAATTGGCAAAAAGAGACTGGATGGAGGTGAGACCCAGGGGCCAGAGAGAGGAAGTACCAGACCTTGTCAAGCCAGAGTATGGGTTTTGGACTTTACTCTGAGTCAAGAAGATACATCTTTAGAGTTTGTTGTGGATTAGGGACAGTATCAGTCTTGGGATATTAACTAACTCTTCCTCTGGTTGCTTGTGGAAACCAGATCACAGAAAGGAAATGGTAGGTGCGAAAAGATCAAGTGGGAGAGTGTTGTGTGTTCTAGAAAGACATGATTGTGGTGTAGATCACGCTGTAGAAAGTAGAATAAAAAACAAAAGAGGTACATGCAGGATATGTGTTGAAAGTAGAGCCAGGGAGATTTGTTTAAAGATGTCTGGAAGACTTCTTAATTCAGAAACTACAAAATCAGTTTGACTTTTAGTGAGTCGGGAGATGCTAGAATAACTCAAAGGCTTATTTTATTTCTATAAAAGTTTCAGATGATTTGATGTCATATGCACCAATAATGAAAGGGGAAAGCAAAAGCCTGACATATTCATTACACAACTTTTCCCTTTGAGAATGCATGTAGTTATTTAAATATCATAAGTGTCTTTAGCTGTAGTCTCAGATCTTTATCAAACAAGGCCTATTGGAAAATGGTAACCCTCTGTGGGGTATGCTTATTAAATATTTATTCTAAAATATGTTCTTATACATTGGTTATATATTGTCTCTTCCACTATAAATATTCTCTGGTTGGAATTTCCATGTGACCATAGATCTTCATATTTTTATTCCCTCTGATTCTTCCAAATATGTCTCCTTCCCTGAAAATTTGTGGTGTCATCTTGGCTTACTCAGGCCCGGAGAAAGCAGCCAGTCCATTTTTTAATATTAGGACCACTCCATCTCAGACCTTGAGACTTACAGACCTTTCTGACCAGCAACAGGAACATGAGAACTAGAAAAGGTGAGACAAAAAAAAAAAAAAAAAATTCAAGAGTGAATCATCACCTGGTGAAACTCTATCATCTTTTTCATTTGTAAAATTAAAGTTGTTCTCTTTTGTCAGTGTTTCAGTGAAGCAGCTGTCCCTTGACTTGGATTTTCCGGTGTTTTACTAGTTACTGAGATGACTTATGAAGAAGTGGATAAAGAGTAATTATCATAGAGGACTTAATGTTCTTTGTGCCGACAAAGCTTCAATGAACAGAAATGACCTATATCAACACTTTAAAATCGTGACTGCTTAATCTGCTTTCAGGAGGTATAATTGACTGTGTTGGCTGGTGATTTTACAGAAAATGATATCAACAACTTGACTTTGCAAACCTGTTCCCGAAGAGCTTTCCCAAATTTTCAGAGGTCTATGTACCATAAATGAGAACATTCTCTATGATCTCAGGCTTCTACACTTTATTAAAATGGTATCACATATCTTTTATTTTGATTTATTTCCACTAACGAGAGCCTTACCTGAATTCTAGTTTCAGTGTTAATAGTTGAAAATGAGGGTTGACACTGTGGCAGTTAACATGGAGATTCCTCAAAAAAAAAAGAAAATCGAACTAGGGTTCCATTTGACCTAGCTTTTCTTTTCTTTGCAACTTTGTAAAAGAAATAAAATCATCATGTGACGGTGATATATTAGGGCCATGTGTAGAGCAGCGCGGTTTGCAATAGCTGAACTTTGAAAGAACCCAAATGCTCATTAACCAGTGAGTGGGTTAAAGGTGTGGTTTGTTCATGCAGTTGAGAGCTCTTCATTGACGAAGGAAAGCTAAATGGATGCACTTTGAGCCCGTAGTCTTAAGTGAAATAAATCTAACACACATTTGTAAACATTACATTGTTTCTTTGGTGTAAAAAGGCAAAAATGTTCATAAAGAACCAAAATGTGCACTAGATATCATGAAATAAAAAAATGGTCAAATAGGAAGGGAAATTAGGGTAAGGGAGATGGAAAGAAAGAAAGGGAAAAGAGGAAAGAAGAACAAAGAAGGAAAATCAGAAACAAAGCATTAGTGAATGAGGGGAAGACAAGTTGAAAAGGGTGAGGAATGGGATAAAAAAGAGTAATCAAATATACCATTTTTTTCAGGTATACATTTCCAAAGCTGAATGTGATCATCATGTATATGTTTAGTGTACCACTAAACTTAATTCACAGAATATGAGGTTGCATGGGGGAACTCTGATACCATAAGGTCTGAGGCGGAGCTTGAAGTGGAAGTCTGTAGCAACTTCTCAGTGTTTCTTGGAGCTCCCACTAGAAGAAGAGAGGACTAGCTCAGGTGCAGATGGAACACATGGCCCCTAATAGAGGAAAGGGAAATGGGAAAAAAGCCTTTGATATAATTCAGTCATGAAACAAAAAAAAAAGGATAAGAATGAAAAGAAAGATGTAGTTCCTCTGCACTTGACTTGCCATAATCCAAAGAACTGAGTATTTTACTGAGCACTAGATTTAAATGCAAGGGACTATGGAGTACGAAGTAGCAAAATGTTTTATACATTTGCCAGGGCGAGACTGTCTAACACAAACTCCTCTATGTTTAGCTAATATATTTTGTTTAGCTAAAGAAAGCAAGTCTCTACTTCTTTGCAATTCTTTAAAACAGCTTTATGAACAGCTTCAGTGACATTGACTCCTTACTCTGAGTGATCACTAAACTGATATTATGAATGGAATTAGTAATCTTAACATTAACATTTCTTTAGTAACAGTAATATATATATATATTTTTAGGTGTGCATGTTTATAATATATATATTACGAAATTTGACATAATGATGAACATAAATATGACAAAGATGAAATATATATTATATATTATGAAATTATGAAACACATATATTATGAAATTTGGATACATATTATGAAATTTATATATTATATGTTAATATAATATATAATATATAATATATATTATGAAATTTGACACTTTGGAGACAGAAGCAGTTTGAAATATTTTTCAACTTTTCAACTAACTTGGATAATTTACAGCTGTTCTGAGGTTCGTTTTCTTTATCTGCAAAATGGAATAAAAGTAACTCCTTGCTTTGAAGTCAAATGATTGTGCATAGCACATTTTAGCAATTTCATTGTAATTTTACTCAGATTGCACAACAAAATGAGATATTCTAGAAAATACTATCATCCTTATGCATGTGTGAAATGTAAGATTTTACCCTAATATAGACCATTAAAGTACCCTTCTGTATCAATGCTACAACCTAACAGTGTTAATATCAGGTAAATCAGGAATCAGTTCTTATTTTTCTAGTCTTTGTAAAATGATACTGCATTTATGACAGTCTCTCAAGACTAAATTGTTTCTGAAAGTACAGAAAATATTTCAGATAGTTTCTTTGTCATTCCATTTAGTAAAAGATCATAAACAATATATATATATATATATACCAGATTTCTCTTATTTGGATTATTTTAATGGCTGGACTATACCCAGTATTTACTTCATCTTTTTTAGCCCTTTCTGTGTATTCTCTTGTGAATGTGTTCAATCTTGTCCTTTTTCTAAAAGCTTTTTAGATGTAATTCCACGTGTTTCTGAGGCTTTGATTTCACCATGTTCTATCCCAGCATTGTCAGACCCAGCAGAATCACTCGGCATTTGTTTGGTGTTTCTCTGAGCCCAGCCACAGCTTCTGGGAGGCAGATGTGGACTCTGAGTCCTTCTGTCATCTACGGAGTGTGGTTCTTTGCCATGATCAGCATCCACATGCCTGGCACTGCAAGACGGAAGTGTCTCCTTTCCTATGGCCAGCTCCTGCCACGGAAGCTCAGCTGCCTACAAAGTAGAGATTATGAATTTAACCTTTATATTAAAAGGACTGAATCATTTCACAAGGGAGGGGTAGTTGCCTTGATACTTGATAAAGCCTGTTTTTATTAATAACATCATTTCCTTAAAACCCCATGCAGATTAACATTTATATTTTAAATTCTATTCTGCATGATATTTAGTGTTTGTACTAAAATGTACATTATATTATTGAACAGAAACTTGACTTACCTATTTACATCTTCACACCGATGAGAAACTCTTTAAACGAGAGAGAGAAACCCTGATCTGACATTATATGTTGCCCACGGAGGAGGGATCTTGGAGTTCTTGGTTCATCTTCATGTTGGGGACCTTCTGAGATCGCTCGTGAGGCTCAGGGCTTCCTTTGTACACAACGGCCCTGAGGAGGTGAAGCCGGAGAGGGACCGGGGAGGGGACCTTGAGGACTGGCGTTTACGCTCGTCAGTCTAGTTCCAGGTTTCTGGGCAAGGACTGTGGGAAAGACATTTGGAGAATGACGACCTCTGGGGCACAGGGGCGCAAAAGTAAAGAAGGGAACCTAGGCAGAGAGGGCAGAAGTGTGAATGCTGGAAACTTACAAATTCCCTTACCGGGGACCTTGTTCCAGGCCCCAGAAGTGAAAGACCATTTTTTTTTTTTTTTTTTACTTGTCCGTTGTGTTTTCTTCATGGCATTGTTTCACTCATCTGTTGCAACTTGGTGTGACTGTGTCAGAGGAAATTGAAAGGACAGAGAAATATAGAGTGGGAGACTTTTGCATGTTTTGACCTTGCTGACTGAGGAGTAGCCAGTCAGGAATCTGAGTTCTGACTGGTGACCACAACTGTAAGATGAGGGGCTGGTTACGGATGGATTGAAATCATCGGCCAAAGATGTCAATACTGAGTTATGCAGTAGAGTACCTGAAAGAAGACAAGCAGCACAGGCAAAACTTACTTTCGTGTCACATGCCAGTGGGATTTCCCTTGCACAAGCACACAAGATCACTGGAATTATGGATTATGATTTGGGTACTATACCTGTCTCTTAGCAGGAAATTACTTTCCTCTCCTTTTCTCTCTCTTTGAAATCTCATGACTTTAATGATGGAATGCGTTACTTTCCAACTTACTAACTGCACTTGAAGAGCAGTATGAAAGTGACGAAGGACTGTGTCTTAGGACTTTGTTGGTGGGACAAGATATTTAACACCCTCAACTTTCAGGAAGAAGGGTTTAGTTTGGCTCACACAGCCTGAGGTCTCAGCCCATAGTCAACCGGCTCTAAGGCAGAAAGAATGGGACAGGAGTAACAGAGAAAACCTGCCAGTTCGTGACAGCCAGGAAGCAGAGCTCAGAGAAGGAGGTGCAGAGGGAGGCATCTGGGGTCAGATAGTGCTTCTGTGGCCACACAGGCACCCAGGGCTCACCCAGAAGAATTTACTGCAGGCCTAGGGGTCCCTCAAGCTAACCGCGGTTAACTGTCATGCTACCATAATACTGTCTTTTTCTTTTTTCTTGTGGAATCAGAGATCGAACTCAGGACCTCACACTTGCCAGGCAGGCAATGGTACTATTGAGCTGCATTCCCAGCCCTATAAAAATGCTTACAACTGAGGATGTGGAAGAGTAAAAGACGCTAACTTTACTGATCGTCCACACATTTTATCAAAATTTAATTGTGAAAAGATAGGAGATACTGATACCTTTTTAAAAGTAAATTTCTGGGGCCGGAGATTTAGCTCAGTGGTTCCGGCGCCTGCCTCACAAGCGCAAGGTCCTGAGTTCAATCCCGGGAACCACATAGAATGCTGGGAGTGGTGACTCACGCCCACCAGCCATCAACACCACATACCACCATGCAGGACATGGTGCCTCATGCCTGTCATCCCAGCACTCGGGAGGCAGAGGCAGGAGGACTGCTGAGTTCCAGGCTTGCCTGGGCTCCATAGTAAGCTCAGGGCCAGCCTGAACTACACAGCGAGACCCTGTCTCAAAAAGCAAAAAGAAAGTAAATTTTTGTGACTGACTTGTAGATGATTAAAACAGAATGGAAATGAGAAATGTTTATTTTATTACTCATTTTATCTAGCACGGTACCCATCTTTAGAGTCATATAAATCCTTCTGGAAATTAAATTAGATAGGCGTGTACCTAGTAAAGTGAAGTATAGTAAAGTAGCAATAGAGAAAACAAAAATTTTGTTCCTCGAATTTGAAATACTCTCTCATCACATAAATGTTGCATAGCTTCTTCTGTCCAATCTGTCTCTGTCTCTCTCCATTTCAATTGGATGATTTTTGATTTGGAGTAGAAAGGAGGTAGCTGTGGTTGAAAACAGTAAGAAATCCTTGTGATAACATTGTTCGTGTAAAATCAGATAAGCAAACATAAGTTAGTGTAATATTGTTGATACTGGAATGAGATCACTGGGCTCTCTCAATGTCAATTTCTTACTTATGATTGAACTATATTTATGCCAGTTGTAACCACCAGAGAAAAATGAATATGAATTATATGGGATACACTGATACTATTTCTTTTAAATCCATGTTAACCTATAATTATTTCAAATTTCTAAAAATTAAAAAAATCACTTTAGTAGAAATCCATAAATGTTACCTGTATGTTTTTATCAATATCTTTTTATTAATGAAATTAATTTTTCCAAGTTGTGTAAGTAATCTGTGCTCAGTGTTAATGGATTTTTAATCTCTTAAGGATAAATACCTTCTACTTGATTTATATGTAGTTAAGTGCTGAAAGTAGTTTTTACATCTTGCTGGATGTAGTTGCCAATTATGTATCTAAACAACTGACATCAGAAGAACAGAAAGATCCCACTTGAAAATTATTTTAAGTGTAGGATTCACTGGTTAAGTAAATCAAATCCTTCTGGTTTGGTAGTATCTGAATGGCTACTCCTCTTTCTTTTGTTTCTCTGGATCCTCCATTTCTCTACATGTGCATGCTGGCTGTTCTGAGACATTACATTTTTTCTTTTGTTCTCTTTATCTACATTGTTAATAACTGCAAAAATCCTAAAATTTTACCCTATCTGCCACTTCTCATGCCAACCCACCCACAGAAACCATCTAAAGATGTCTTTGTTGTTCATGGCACATCAGTCAGCATGAGCTTCAGTTTTCTTATTTTCTTTTTCACCCCAAGTCCTACAGAGATAATACAGAGCCCTCCCCCCAAAAATTGGATGATGCTAAAAATCCACTATGTACTTAGGAAATTCCTGAAACAAGCTTTTGAAGAACTGTTAATAGATATGGCCAATATATTTACTGGAGTTATTTTCTTTGTTAACTTGATCAATAAACAGATCGGACCTTTGCTCAGAGTGGCTACAATTACCTGTGTACTCTAAGTCAATTTGTCATCAGACAACCTTGGGAAGACAGTCACAAAACAAACAATAAACTGCCGTGGGGAATTGTTCACCTCAGAACCGTTTCTCAGATGACCCTGGGCTCACATGTTTCAGGGCCAGTGCCATCACTGGATGAATGATTCGTGAGTCATCACTGGAATTCTAACCTGTTCCTGAGTTTCCCTCAACTTCAAATAGCTTGTAAATACCTTCAAAGAACTGCAAAGTTAATATCAAGGCAAAAATCCTTTGATTTTCTTTCTGCTCAGAAGCTTGTTTCATTTTATTCAACTTCTACCTATCATATGTGTACGATTAACAAATCTTGTCTTCTTCTTCTGTGTAGTATGTTGGATCCAAACTCCATGAGAGAGACTCTGCCACTGTTATTTTTCTTGTAGCTAGAAGTAGCTGTATAAGTGGGAAACAGGAAAGTGTTATGTCAGAATTCCAGAATGACTGTTTAAAGGGAAGCAGCTGAGCAAGGGAGAAAGTTTTCTATTGTTGTTGTTGTTGTTGTTTTTTTTCCTTGTCTTCTTGCTCCTCTTTTTTGGAATTCTTTTTTTTTTTTTTTTTTAGAATACAGAATAGGATGCTTGAATTCTAGAGATAATGTTAAACTCTCAGCAGTACCAACTAAAGTTAAACTGAAGACTGAAAGAATTCCATGTCAAGCTCCATACCCGCTTGGGAAATGAAAGAACTGTATAGATAACTATCTAGAGTTGTTCTTCTTTGCAAAAGTATAAGGACTTGACAAACCTCCAGTTCTTCTATCTCTGACTATAAGAAACTGGCAAGTAAAGGGAGAACTTAGGACCCTGCACGTGGGATCATGTAGAGTCTAAACTTCAGAGCATCGTGAGAGGATTCATCAAACAATCATTTTCTGGCCTGTTATCAGTGATTCATGTATTTAAGTAATTCTTTGATAGAGTATGATTCTCTAATTTCCTCTTCCTTTTTGGTCCCTATATCTCTAAAGTAAGGGAACAAAAAGGGGTAGTAAGGCTACTCTATGCTTCAAAAACAAATATAAGAATTTTTGTATGATACTGGGAATTGAACTCATAGTTTCTTGCTTACGTAAGTTGTCTACCACTAAACTGCATTCTGAAAACAATAGTGGGCTTTAAAAAACAAGTGCTTATTTTAATTGACCCAGCAAATTAAAATGGTAAAGGAACAATTTTAATGAGTACTATAAGCAGTAAGTTTACTTTGGGGACCGGATACTATCCTAAAGATAATCCACCACAAATAACCAATTGAAATGCTTCTACCTCTGGGAAGCTTTTCCAGATAAAATACTAGGCCAGAATGAAATGCACCTTCCTAATTAAAGCTGAGTGCTTGCCACTATTGTAGCACTTATTGCACTGCATTTTAATTAGGTTTTTAAATTGTGCATTCTCTGGTACATGAAAGCTTCAGGCAGGACTTACATTTTAGATTTCTAAATTTAAGAGCTAAAGTTAAGTCTGGGGCACAATGTAATTCATAACACATTGAATGAATGCATGAATGGATGGTATAGTCGAAATAGTCACAGAGCAACTTACTTTGTTAAGTATAATAGCACAGAGCACTAAGGATTTGTTGAAAGCTACATAATAAGTAACTGATAGAAGAGACATTAATTATTGTTTGGAAAGAAAACTACCATGTGAATTTTGTAAACATCTCCAAAAGTCCTAGCAATAGAGTTATATAATTTTGCTCAAGAATCCTAGTTTTCTGTCCTGTCAAACTGTCAACACGTTAGCTGTAATAGAGAATTGTTATAAAATAAATAAAATTATTTTATTTATGATACTAACATTTCCTGATTAGTAAGTATACCTGTAAACAATTATATTTTAAAACATTTTATTCATATTACTTAGTCATTGTTTAAAAATTACATAAAATCAAATAAAATTGAGGTAAATTAATCTTGACACAGAGATTTATATATAAATTCATTTTGATATGTATTCTTTGTTTTCTAATAGGTAATAAGAATGTGATAAATAAATTGTATAAATATTAGTTTTAGATGGTAGTCACTATCTTTCTTTGTAGGAATATAAATAAAAAGTTAGAAGCTATTTAAGCCACCTATTTTACTTAATTTTCTCATCTCTGTTAAAAGTTGATAACATTTCAGACATATCAAGAACTCTGTGTTTTCTCATTTTTTAGGATGTGTAGTTCAAATATTTGGTGCGTTCAGTGGGATTTAATTTATTATGAACCTAAGAGTTCTGTACTTAAAAATACATTCTCAGCAATCACAATGGAAAGCACAAGAAAGAAATCTGAGTTTCCAAATGATTGTTTAGAATTATTTCAGGAAAGTGTATGCTCTGTGTCCTGTGAACAATGGTAGTTGTACAGATGCGTGGGAAGAAAAAAAGAAAAGAAAAGAAAACTTCAAGTGGAAATGAAACTGTATTGATCCCTGGTAGGTTTCTTTTTATTTCAAACTTTCCAGCTCTTCTAAAATCTGAGCCCACTGAAGTAAATTGAGAAATGACATTTCTGGTGACTTTGCTGTATTCACTAGGAATAACAAGTGAAAATACTTCTCCTTACCTAAGCTACAGTAAGATACATTACTTTTTGTTGATAGTGTACTTTTAATCAATGCTAGAGGAAGGCATCTTCTTATACCTTATTGAATATAATAGAATACTCTGTGTTGGACGTGAAAGAATAACACTGCCATGTTGCCGTGTTCACTCAAAAACTCACGTAACATCTATTATATATAACACTTTATGACTCAAAAGGCGGTGGGGATAGGAAGCTGTGAAATCATAATCCTCAGCTTGCAGAGCCTACATTAAATTAACAGTAAAAAGGTACTGGGAAAGAAACAAAAGAAAGCTACAATAAAATGTAGCAACTGGGAGCGCCATCTTTTGTCAGGAATTTATTGGTTGATCGCTAGAAAAATATTGATATGTTGTATGTAAAATATCACATACACTGAAAAGTGCTTTGATTTGTATGATAGGATAGTGATCCTTACTTTGAAATAGTTTTAATAGATCATGAAATTTAAGCAACATAACAACCCGGGCAGTAGTTTGCCTACTTTCTCTTATAGGTAAAGGAAGTGGTCACTAAGGCTACATTGACAACAGAGGAAAAGCATTGTAGCTTGTTTGTTTCCTGACAGTAGCGTATAATAGAACTGCTATGGCTGAGGTTGCCAAGCCCTTTATGACTTAACCATCCTGAGACTAATAAGAACGAAAACACTAGTTACCTCACAAGGCAGGGTATAAATGAAGTTCAATGACAGGAGAACGATGTTTTCTAGTGTAGATATCGATTATTCTCCATTTGGATGGATTGAAGCTAAGTGGTTGTAGGTTTCACTCTGTAACCCAACACTGTCACCAAAACCCATATGCCATCCGTACTCTTAGTTATGGGGTGCTTATGGCATCTTTACTTCTTGGCTGCCACAGAGAAAACACACCCATGGCACAAGCAGGTACCACTGTGTAGAAAATAATTGTTCTCCATAGCTCCCGCCTGCTATTCCTACTTCTCACTTGACCTCTCTTCCTTTGTCCTGTGGTACAGAAGATGTGGAGGACTTCAGGAAGCTGACACAGCTTGGAGGTTTGCTTGAGTGAACGAACCAAGATTGGAGGTCGAAAGGAAACTAGCATTGGGCTATCCATTCCTCTTTGCTTTCTCTGTACCAGTCTATGGTGGGTGGATATTTGTGGAAGGTGCAGAAAGCCCTTGGTTTTTTAGCAAGAACGGATAATTGAATCTCCTTTACTGAGATCTCTGTTCTCACAAGCCTCTCTCCTCACTGTTCTGTTTCTTATTCATTGTGGTAGATTATTTAGAAAACCAGTATTCACTATGCCAGTGTCTTCTTATCTACCGATGATGGCCTTTACTTGATACACATATATTATCTGTCTGTCTGTTTATCATTAATCTTAGAGACTACTACATAAGCAACTTCTTTTAAAAATGATGTGTAATTGCCAGGCATGGTAGCTCACACCAGTAATCTCAGCACTTGGAGGCAGAGGCAGGAGGATTGCTGAGTTCCAGGCTTGCCTGGGCTACATAGTGAGCTCAGGGTCAGCCTGAACTACAAAGCGAGACCCTGTCTCAAAAGAAATGATGTATAATTAAGCAGATTTGTTTAGTGGTCATAAAATATATGAACAGACAAAAAAGAGTACTGCAACAGGAGACTAATTGTAGAATGAAGGATAGTTCATAACTATAGTAATTCATGTCTCACAGGATGTGTGTGTGTGTTGCGTGTGTGTATGTATGTGTGTGGCAATAGGGAGAAGGAGGGAGAAACTTGGTATACCTTTTCAAAAAGATCCTTTATGATATAAGACAACATAAAAATTAAAATACTTCTCCAAAATCAGCCCCGTAATTCAAAAGTTTAGGACTCACACAGACTAAAAACTTCAATGCCTGTTAATTCTTCTACTGTATGAAGTAAACAACACTGTTTCTTTTCTGTTCTGTTTTCCTTTGAATTGATAACATATTCCCGCATTCCTGAATACACATAGCACTACCAAATAAGAATACCTGAGTAATGTACCATAAAATGTCTTGTTCTTCAAACATCTGGGAAAGAACTATAGTGGTTTGTTTTAGCCTGATGTGTTGATGCACACCTGTAATTCTAGCACTCAGGAGGCTGAGGCAGAAAGGATCACTGTGAGTTTGAGGCCACTTTGGGGAACATAATTAATTGAAGGACAATTTTTTGACAATTTTTTTGACACCATCTCAAAAAAAAAAAGCATTACAGTTTGCTCAGAGCCTCAGTCCACTAAAAGGTGAGGCATGGGAAAAAATAAAACATATTTTCTTATTAGAAAGGAGGAATTAGACAAATATATGTTTGACGATGGTCAAAAGTAGATCTTAAAAAGGAACAGTAGATATAACTGTATGGAAGTGTAACTTCAAGCAAATATTTTAAAATTGGAAAACAAAGCTATGTTTAGTTCAATTTATTATAATTTATATAGAATTTATCATGGTCTAATTGTAATTTTTTTCTGTTTCCCTTTTTTGGTGTTGTGGAAAAATAACTCAATGAGTTTTTGAGTGTACATCTTTTGTATATGTGTTCATTGATGTTTAAAATATGACCAAGTAGATTTTGGTCATGAAAAGATATAACTTAGAGCAAAATCACATTTTTGTTTCATTTCATTCATAAGTTCAGGAAAGGAGTTTATGGGCAAATATTACTTTCAAAATGTTTTAGTATATGTGCTGCCGAAGCGAGCACACTTTCAAAATGTTTGATTGATTTCATTCAGTGTAACTTCGTTAAGCCACAATATTGATATCTATGAAAAGTACAAAACTTATTTCACAATTCATAACAAATGCTTTATTATAAACAAAAGAATACTTTGCTAATATGTTTAAATAACTACTATGGCAGGTAGAAAGAATCTTAAGCTGGAAATGAAGAAGTGATTGCCAGGGGAACAACTAATGTCACTTTGCATAACTTAACATGACCTTTAATGGAAACTTATGCAAACACTTTAATTCTAATACTAATTACCATTCAAAGTTGTGAATCTTTTTAAAGGTCTGCATGAAAATAGACTAAAACTATCAATATACTACAGACAAGATTGTTGTAGCACTGTAGTTATTTCACAGAAGAGTCAAAAACTTCCAGCAGGAACATTTTACTCGATGACTCACATTCTCTTAACTGATACTTCTAAAATCATTCTGTTGTATGTTGAAATTTATTCTGTGATGCTGGATACATAATTTAAAATTGGGGCACTGACCTCTTCAGTATGATTTCTTACTTTGACGATTAACTTGCATAGGCAGTCTCCTTGGAAGGGTAAGTTACTCATAATTTACAAATGTGTCTATGATGAGGTCACAAGTTCAACAATCTCAGGAGAGATTAACTATACCTTCACCTCCAAGGACCAACTCAGTTTTCATTTCTTCTATATTCCTCTGTTCTTCACCGAGGCTGATGGGTAAAGTCACTAACGTTGTTTCTGCTAGTTTTGTTTTTTAAGCCCTTAATATGCTGTCAAAATTTATGTATGAAAACATGATTTCTCTGTACAAATCAAATTGACTACCTTGGTAACTTACCAAATCCATTAATAAATGATCGCAGCCTTAAATGGCTTCTCTAAATATTATGTTTTGACACCAGATCAATATACTTGGCCTTTGGTAGTGAGACATTAGTTACACTGGTGATTTTTAAAAATTTGCTACACATTGAATATCTTTTAAATTAAATTTTGAAACAAAGAAACATATTGCAAACTGAGCAAACCAGTATCATGTCATGTTACAATAGTATACCACAAAAAATTGGTCAATAGAAATGTCACCATACTGTTTAAAAAATCAATGCTTCTACAAATATGGTAAGATTAGTATGCAAAATGTTAGTTCAGGTGAAAGGAATACTGTGTTAGAGAAGCCCAGCAGGGCAGTGCAGGCCTGTAATGCCTGCATTTGGAAATGCGGAGGCAGAATGATCAGAAGTTCAGTCCAGTCTGGGTAATTTAACAATACCCTGTGTAGGGATCAGGGAAAGTGAATATAACTAGAACCCCTGCAGTTAAGTTCTAGTCTCCTGTGAGCCTGACAGCACAAAGTGAACTAATTAATATGTAGACAGAAATGAGATTAAGAAGAGGCTGCGCTTGGGCCTGATCCATGCTACTCTTGGCAGCAAAGACAAAAGACCCTAGCTTGCCACACACTTATTTGTACATCAGGAGTCAATAACATAATGGGTTACTCAGAGGCCAGCATGTAAGAGGTGTCTCAGAGGGCAATAATTCTGGTACATCAGGAATAATAAATGTAGCCGGCGCCTGTAATCCCAGCACTCGGGAGGCAGAGACGGGAGGATTGCTGAGTTCGCGGCGGCTTGCCTGGGCACCATAGTGAGCTCAGGGCCAGCCTGAACTACAAAGCAAGACCCTGTCTCCAAAAAAAAAAAAGCAAAAAAAAAAAAAATAAAAATAAATGTAGCCGGTCACTCAGTGGGCAGCAAGTTCATTATGTCCTAGAACGATGAGGAATTAGGTAGATGAAGGTCCTGTTGTAGTTCTGCTCTGGAGCATCACAAAATGTGGGACCATTTAGGATCTTTGTTGTTACAGGAAACTAAGATGAGTTATATCTAGATATGTCATAGCTGGCCTGTAGTCAGGAAAATTAATCCTAATCATAGTTTTAGTTGTGAAATTATTTTCCCCAAAATATAGAGGATTGCTCCTTTTAGTCCTATTTCAAAACTGAAAAAAATAACAGGACAGAGACTGTAGCACAGTGTTAAGTTCCTGGGTTCAATCCCCTGCATCCCTACAACACTTTGAAAAATAGTTTTAGATAGGTGCTAGAAACCATAATTGTTTTTAGTAGATGAAGTGTTCATGTGATATGTGTAGCATTGTCATGTTAAATTACATCCTCTCAAACTCTTTGGCAACACTTTAAATGCATGATAGTATATGTATGTTTGTTTATTTCCCTCTAATCTCTCTTCTCAACTGATGGAATTTAAAAGTCTAATTATATCAAATACTAGTGAACATGTGAAAGAATTTGAAATCTTAAGAGTTCATACACTTTAATTACTTACTAAAGTTCAAGAAAAATACAATGCTTCTCCCTATATATCCTTTCAAAATTCATGCACATATGTCAAGAAACATTCAGAATATTCATAACAACATATTTGACGATAAAAAAATAATTAAAATCAACATCAGTAGCAGGTAGACATCAGCTGTAGGGGAGTGACGTGAGGGGCTCTTCTAGAACAGTGAGGAAGGATGAAATAGCTACAGCCATCAAGGAAGATGAATTTCATGAGGATAAGAAGGGACAAAAATATATAGAGTGCTTTATCTATGGTTAAACTAAACCATAAACTAGGTCAAACTAAGAACTAGGTCAAACTAAGAAAATATAAATAATGGTAAATTTAGCATAAAATGGCCTATAGAAATTTTCAACAAACATTCAGAATAGGTATTGCTATCTCTATGCAAATTCAGAGTAGCTATTGCTATCTCTGTGTTTAATGGAAACATGAAAGTTTTATTGTATTTTGGTCTATAAACTGTGTATGTACTTAACACAAAATATGGTTATGAAAATCACAAAATGCAGTCTTGAATATAACATTAGATAGGATCAGACTTTGTACTTTTCAATAAATACAACAGAAATAATTTAATAATCATGGGACTTTTGCTACTAAGTTATATTTGAACTTTGTTCCAATATATTTCAGATATATAAATATTCCTTCATGTCAGTCACAATTATAATGGAATAATTTAAAAATTCTCAACAACCTGAGAATATGATTCATATAGTTAGTACCAAAAATAGCTAGGTGAATTAAAGAAAAGAATATGGAAAAGTTCATATACGTAAAAACATGATAGCTACCGTACTAAAATGTATTCTGCAGTTACATTATATTGGTTTTGAAGACAGCTCCCTTAACTGAAGATAAAAATGCACCAGTATTTTTCAGGATAATTTCACTGTTTAAGTCATAAAATGCAGACTAAAGTTATGCACTTTTATGCCTAAATCCTTATGTTCTATTTCCAAAAACAGTTTTTTGTGAGACATTTGTCTTTCATAGTTTTTACCAACCTTATTCTTTTATTCTTTCTGGAAATTTGCACATAAATATTTCATAACAGCAAAGTGTAAAATATTTAAACTGCTTCCTTTCAGTCTAATATATATATATATATAATATATATATATGTTGATGACGGTCTTAGTGTGTGTGTATACACGTGTATATGTGTGTGTGTATGTGTATATATGCAATTATTTTTAAAAATTCTGCTTGTGCTAATGTGGTTTATATTGCTCTTACATATATACAAATAGTAAATGAATTTCACAATTCCCTTTAATTATATTAATCATACCCATTTCATTATTCACTTTAAATTAAATGTTTTAGATAGTAATGGATCCATTATACCATTTTTAATATGTTGTAAAATTAGTTGTATTATAAATCCTAAAATATTTCAGACATTTATCATGTTTCATGAAATTTAAGATATAAATATGAAAAAGCAATATTTTATGTACTAGGAAAGAAAAAATATCAATTACTCAAGAATCACTAGTATAAGAAATTTATTGGATTGAGATGTCAAAATTAGAAACTCTATGTGTCTTAAAATAAAATTTTGAATAATTTTGTAACTATTATCCACTTTGCTGAAATACATAAATCTAAGTACTTGTTTACCTCTTTACCTTTGAATTCACTTCATATTTAGTTATTCAGACTTTCTGATTAGTATTATATACTTTGCTACCCTAACATCCATTATATTTTCTTCTTTTCTAACATAAAAGTATTTAAACAAACACTTTGAAGAAAATGAAGTCTTACCCTTTGGATATAATTATGTTTTAACATACTAGATACATTTTATTCAAAAGTAAATCATGAATATTTCCATGAATTTAGTGTTATATAAAAGCAAAATGTTCCAGACTTCAAGAAAGAGCCAACAGCTTTCTTTTTCCAAGATTAGTACTAAAAATATTCCAATTGGTTCTCTAAAGGTAACTCAACTAGCAGGCCAAAAATTGTAAATTTCTCAGAAATAGGCAGAATATACCCTTAGGGAAAATATATTTAGTTTATAGGTCTCATAGCATGTAGATACAATTTAATTATTTTTCTCCAGAATTATGACTTGATATTTCTTAATTTATTCCGAGGGGAGTTCATACTCTAAAATAAGATATAGAAAGAATGGCGTCTCTAGGAATTCCGGATAAAGAGATCTAATAAATATGTATGTGCATCTGTGACCTGCAAGATACTGTATTGCCAGTTCTAGACTCTTCCACATCAAGTGTGTAAGAAGGTGAGGAAAATAAGATTCATTCTGGAGACCCTTAGTTTGCAATTTTCCAGTGATGAATAGAATTCAGAGAGAGAGATGCCAATTGGACTTCACTTTATGCTAATGGTTATTAGCTTTTGAACATTAAACAAAAATAAATGTTTAGAAGATGGGAATATTAAAGTGGAAAGACTATGGAAATAGAAAATTTTGCTCTGATCCAGATCTGAGGATTCTGAAATAAATAAGTAGAAATGATCAAGAAAATATACAAGTTCACACAATGGATTTTTTTTTTGGACAGGGTCTCGCTTTGTAGTTCAGGCTAGCCCTGAGCTCACTATGGAGCCCAGGCAAGCCTGGAACTCAGCAATCCTCCTGTCTCTGCCTCTCGAGTGCTGGGATTACAGGCATGAGCCACCAAACCCAGCACTGTAGTATGTGGTACTGATTGCTGGTGGGCGTGAGTCGCCACACCCAGCATTGTTGTATGTGGTTACCGGGATCAAACTCAGGACCTTGAGTTTGTGAGGGAGGCTCCGGCACCACTGAGCTAAATCTCCAGCCCCATAATAGATATTTTTGAGAATGTTATAAGACTTGAAAACATATAAATGTGTTAGGGTACCTTAATACATTTGACAAAGAAATAAAGTGTATTTATAGAATCTGTCTTGTTTTGCCATTTTCCTTCAAAATGCACAACAAAATTCTGTTAGTGTCAGTGGGATGAGAAACGACTAAAATGTATTTTTATATATTAAATATATCTCAATATTTTCATTTGTAATCTAATTTTAGAGATCAAAATTATTGAATGAGGAGATCTTATGTATCTTGGCACTGTCTTAGAGTAGGCATAACAGATCTTTGTATGAAAGCTAAAAATGCCATATTAAATTGAAAATTCGAGGAAAACTCGAGACTCACATTTATGTCCTTTAACTATGAATCACAGTGATGAAGCTAAGTCAGCAGAGCAGACATGTGGGTGTTAAGTGTTCCTACTTCAAAAGGATTCCTGCCATCAGGTGGGGAGCAGTGACTGTCATCATGGCATTAGTAAGGAGCAAGACGTGTGGCACACCAGCCCCTCAAAACTTCTCTATGGAATTTTCCATCAAGTCTCCCTTGAGCGCCCCTCTCAGAACAGAGCATTGTCCAGGGAGTGGTTGGGTTTCTTCCTCATTCTTGTGTGACGTCAGACCACTTGTAGCCATTTAGGTCCTAACATACTTTTCTAAGTTTCTTATAAAAACGGACAAAAGATGGTTGATTCGTATTGGTTCTTTGCTGGTTACTTCTTCACTGTAAAGTAAGCTAGAACTGAGCCAAAGCCAACCTTAAGCAAACTAAATTCCCTACAGGGATTAATTATTTTTACATACAAGCAGAGTCCAGTTGAGAATATTTGTATTCATTTAGGGATTGCCTGCTTTTATGCCCTGTAAAACAGCACCTGATATCTGATAGACCAGACAGAATCAGTTGGGGGATTCTGTTTTATTTTTCAATACCGGGGATTGAGCTCAGGTCCTTGTGCTTCCCAGGTAGGTGCTGTACCACTTAAATTCCCAGCCCTTACGATCAAGGGGATTCTTGATTATGCCCCAAGCTGTAAACAGTGCAGCTGTAAAGAGTTAACCCACATCTGACTTGTTTATAGAAGTCTAGCCAAAATGTATGAGCTGAGGTCAGATTTGCACCCTTATTTTTTTCCCAAAGTTAAAACCTTTACTAAAAAGACAAGGTTATGATTAACCACATCCTATATTTTATCTTTCTGGTGCCTGATTGAAGAATACTTCATCTCTTCCTTACAAGCCTTACCTGAATCAGCAATGTAGCCATGACAACTACACGTATTCCCTTCACGTAGCCCCTCTATGTCAGTCTAACTATGACATCAGCAATGAATATCTAGGGCTCTGGGTGTTGGAAGTCTTCACTTATTCAAGCCTCTGACTTCTCTAACGCTGGACCTCCTGGCTCCCATCTCTAACTCTGTCTCTGACTTTCCTCTTGCCTAGCGCCTAGCACTGAGCAGCAGA
>PVIC010026001.1:0-15005 GCA_004025085.1 Thryonomys swinderianus
CTGGGACCTGGGGCAGTGCCCGTCTCCCGGGAGGCCGGGCCGGGAGGTGTGCTGTGCTTCCCGGCATCCCGTCCGTCCTGTTTTACCCCTTCTGACCCACCTCCTTCTCCGACAAACAACACGCCAAACTAGCATCCCCACAAGGAAATCTGGAAATTCCCACAGTGAGGAAGCCAAAATGTCTACGACTCACAGCAATTCGAGGCCACGAGTGGACTCTGTGCTGTGCCCACGCTCACGGCGGGTCCCACAGAGGCCCGGAGCCTCTGCCAGCTGTGCCCCAGGCTGTGGGCTCTGCTGGCTGCTTCCACCCATTTTTCCTACTAGGACCAAAGTAAGTAACTGCCAACCCTCAGCTCCGTTTTGCTGACCAGCGTACACGGAGCCGAGCAGGATCACCCAGAGACAGGCGCGAGTAGAGAACACAGGACGGGGGAGCCGGGGAGCCGTGGGAAGGTCCGCGCGGGGCGGGGCCGCCTCGAGACCTGCCGCCCGGGGTTCGTAGCACCGCGGCCACACGCGGCTGGCGGGACACACGTGCTCTAACCTGCGGGCTTCTCTTAGTGATGCCGGAGGTAGGAAAACGGCTGATCTCGCTTGGCCATCAGATGCTGTCCGCACACTCTACTGCTGATGATACTGACATGGAAGGTAATAAAACTCACAAATCAACGGCCTGTCTGTCTGTGGGTGGGATTTACTGCACTCAGGGCTGCAGGGCCAGACCTAAAGCTGAGTCTCTTTTCGGCTGCATGGGCCGGACAGCCGGCCCGCTCAGGACCGGGACCCAGACGGGCGGGAGGCAGGCCCCGGTCTGAACATCAGGGTCCCGGCCATAACAGAGTACGCGTTCTTCGATGTTCACCTCAAGCTTCTCTAAGTTTCCAGCTTCCTTGTTGCTGTCCCATTGAAGTGGGCCTGTTACCGACGGCTAGAACAAACGGCTCTTCTTTTTTGGACTAGATTAGCATGGGGCCTGACGAGAACCCCGCAAAGGCAGAGGGGGCCTGGGGCATCACGGCCTCGTGTGGCATCAAGACAGAAATCTGAACCTCTTTGCGACAAAATGGGAAACAAATGGGAGGCGGGGCAGGTCTCCGGGCGGCTGCCTTTACGGTTGGCAACATCTTTTGTTTGAGGTTATTTATTCTGCTAACCTAATACCCTGGACCATGGTAAAGCACACAGTAAATGGCACTGATCGCTAATGGTAGCATCCTTTGAATTTTTCAAGTCATCAACTCTAAAATAAAATTTGAGTAAAACTATATGAGAGCTTTCTTTAATTTCAAGAAGTTAAAATCCCAAGTTGGATTCAAGGTCTGCAGGGCTCAGGCGCTGCCCCGGAGCTCGACAAGGTCCCTGCTAGGAAAGGGGAGGGTGGGCTGGAGAGGAGCGGCTCCTCCGGGCGGGGCCAGGTGGGCAGCGGAGGCCCCGCCCCAGGGGCCCCGCACAGGCTCACTGACGCTCCTGCCGCCTGCAGCAAAGCCCTCTGCCTCACCTCCGCGCCCACTCTCCATACGTGGGCATGCACACATGCACACACACATGCACACGCGTGCTTCCATTCTCTTCCTGTGCACAGAGGTTCAGACAGGTCTGCAGAATTGTCTCGCCGGCCTTTGAGCACTAGACCCAAACTACCTCCTAGGGCGAGCTCCAAGAACTCCCACAAGAATGTGAGTTAATACTTCTTCCTGAAAGCCACTGACTTTGGATCCCTGAAAGGGTCCTTAAACTCAATACTTTCAGAAAAAAACCAAAACAAAACAACTGTTTCAGTGACAGCAAAAACTAAGCCAAAAAAAAAAAAAAAAACGTGCTACCCAAACAAAGGCAGGTTTCCTGTAGGGGAAACCAGGGGCAGCACGGCTCCTCTTAAAAGTCTACGAACCTCGCGGTCGCCTCCACGGGCTCGCTAGGTGCGAAGGCGTGCTTTACGCGTAGTAGCTGTGCCCACTCCTCACCCTCGTCCAACGCTCCCGGAAAAACGGGGGCTCAAAACGGCTTCCGTTTCCTTTAGAGAGCAAACCAACGGGAGGCTCGACTCTGAGCAGCACCTTCGCGCCTGCGCACCGTGCAGGGGAGCAGCCGTCCTGGGCAGGCGCCGCCTCCGTGCTGTCCTCCGTGCGCAGAGTGCGCGCGCACACACACACGCACGCACACACCTGCACACGCGCGCGCGCACGCCGCCCACCGCGACGGGGCTGACCTGCACGGGCTCGGGCGGCAGCGGCACCACGTGCTGCATGCGCTCGCTGTGGTGGTGCCGCGACTCCTCCTCGTAGATCACGTCCCGCTCGTGCTGGGCGAGGCTCAGGAAGCGGCGGATGGTGCACAGGTTCTCCCACAGCGTGCGGTTCTCGGGGCTGGGGTTCTCCTTCCAGCGGAGCAGCTCGCACAGCCAGCCCTGCGGAGAGGGGCACGGGTTAGCCGCGGAGGGCACGGCAGCCCTGGCCGGGGCCCGGGGTCCTCGCCCCGCTCTGTCTGACCGCCAGTCCCAGACAGCGCGTTCCCAGCGAGTGGCTTGTGAAGACTCTCTAGGTCCTCGAGCGGGCGAGACTGCGGTTCCCGCTCACCGGGAGCGACAGCAGCCGCGGTCCGCGGCCGTCCCTAGAGGTCGCCCCGCGGGCCGGACCGCACTCTAACAGCGACACCGGCTGCCCCGGGGAGGAAACACTTTTACAGTCGCGAGTAGCCGTAGGCGGCAGGAACAAGAGCCCCAGCCAGGGGACAGCAGAGGTGCGCTCGGTCCGTCTCCCCCCGGCCCCCGCCCTGCAGCCACACCTGCGGGAAGCAGCGTGGCCCCACCCGCCTGCCAGGTCCGCCTCCAGCTCCGGCTCCGGATGCCCCCGCTCCTGCAACTGCAGGAGAAAGCAAATGCAATGCAAATCATGATGGAGGATAGGAAAATAATGCAGAGGATGCTGTCAACATCGCTCCCTGACTCATGTCAAAATATTGTACCCAGTAGCTTTCTAACCCATCATTTCCAAGCTACGTCGCTAATTTTAAAAACGAGGACTGGCCCACATCACGCCTCTTTGCAGAGAAGTAAAAATTTCTCTAAAAAGGTGCCTAAATAAACACAACTGACTTGGTGGAAAATAAGTCCGGAGCGTGAACCGGCCCTGTAGCATCGCTCGTCAGCCAGCGCAAGCCCCTGACACGCACCGTGAAGGCCCGTATCATGCCCCGAGCTGTGGTCTGCCTCACTCTCCGCTGTGTCTTCTGCCTTCACCCAAAAAAAGGCAAGATTCGATTATCTCCGCTGCAGTGGCCAAGACAGCAACACCAGCTGTTCTCATTGTGCAGCCTCCTCCTCGGGCCTCCATGTTAATAACCTGATCATTCCATTTTCCCCTTCGACTGCCGGCTGCAGCGCCGCGTGGAGACAAAAACCCAGGCCCATCTGCAGCAGCTGTAGGCACTGAACTGTGAAGCCACCGGGGATTTATAAACTAATCTGTAACACAACACTGCCTTGTTTTTACAAGTGAGAGGCCACATTTGCGCAGACCTGATCTTTTCTTGCAATAAACTGGGAGCTTGGGAGAGTTGGAGGGTGAGGAGGATGAAAACAAGACACCTTATCATTTGTCACGAGATGCTTTTCCTCATATTTTCGTAGATTTTTGGACTCAATTAAGGGGGAGGTAATGGTTAAATTTCAAGGTGCCATGTGTATGCGAAATGAAGACAATTTTTTTAGCCTGACCAGAAAATAAATTATATTTGAAAAATCTCCTGATCCCAAAGTGTTTCCTCAAGGGTTTTTTTCATACAAAGGAAAGAACTCTTGAAATGGAAAGTAAACCATCTGTGGAAAAATAAGCTCCTATTTCTCTGTCTTTTCACAGATCTGGATGAGTCTGCGACCGCCCTGTTTCACGTCTCTCAGACAGGTATCCTTAGCCTCTCCCGGGGGAGGCGGAGCTTGGAGACCCATCTTGGAAAGGAAAATAAAAACAAAATCTCCGTCTGTTAGAGAGGAGGCTCAGGGAGACCCAGCCTGCAGAGACGGCACCTGCGGCAGCGGGAGCGTGGACAGGGGCCGGGGATCCCCTAGGAAGGCCCGGCCGCGCCCATGGCCGCGGCGGGTCAGTCACTTCTGCTGTCGTCCTGCGCACTCAGGGCGCACACCGGGCAGCGCCTGGCCGCGTCCCTCATGTGCTCTGCTCAGTCTCGGAGAAGCGTGGTGCCCCACTTGCCCAATGACAAGCAAGGGCTTGACCTTGAAGCTATTAGGGGCTGCATCAGACACAAGTGTGGTCATGTGTGCAGACAGAGCAAACCAAATTAATTTCTGGCGCAGGCAGTGGCCCCTGAGCCCCTGCTCTCGGGCAGCAGAGGACTCCCGATGGAGACAAGCATGTTCGGGGGACCCCGGTTTGGAAGGTGAAGCACACACATGGTATTTAGAGGGTTATTAATCTAGTTTCCCCACAAAGTGTTTGCTTGGCTGATCAGATTAAGGGACGGAGCCTTCCATGGCGCCCTCCACAGCAGGCCCCAGGAAATCTGCGATCTTCCCAGCCTGGGACATATTGCACCATGTGTACCCAGCTGCTCTGATAATTAGCTTATGAATGTATCAGCTGGTTCTCTGATTTTTATAAATAATAACCAACCTACAGAGCAGAAAGACTGTCGAGAGCCTTACAGTGGCACAGCCCTGGAAGGGGCTCTAAGTCAACCTGTCCTCTTGTAAAAGGCACTGTCCCGCCAGCGGGGCCCGTGCCACCATTTAGAAATGTGCCTCTCTGTGGGAAGCGGCAGGGTGTGTTCTGCCGGGGTCTTCACAGCAGCCGCTGTGGGATCTGCTGTCGCCTGGCTCTGACGCAGCTGCGCCCCATCTCCCGCGGCTGCCCTGCCTCGCGCGCTCGCCGGCCGCCATCTTGGTCTGCTCACGGCCCTCCTCAGCCCTTGGGACGCGTCGCCATCGGCACCGCAGGGCTGTGGTTCGCGCTGGTGGCCGAGGAATGCACACACGCACAATGTTGCATGCACACACGTGTGGCTGCGACTGAACCCACAGCAGAAGAGATAAAGGGTCCCTTCCTTGGGATTCTTTTCATTTATATAATTTTTGCATGCCGTCCAAGAAAGTTTTGCAGTATCAGGGAAAAAAAAAAGTGTAAATGTCAAATAAAACAGTGACAGATGACAGTATTCTCTATTGAATAGCACTGTTTCTGTCGTGCATGTTCAATGGGAACTCATGAATTATTAATAACAAATCTCCTTTTTCTGTTAAAAATCTCAAGTAGGGTTTTTGTTGTTGTTCCCTCTGTGTTCTGTGGACCATTCTAGGAGAATCATTCTCACTTCGGAAACACTGATCCAGAAGTTCACCTGAGGCCCAGCCTGGGCCACTCTGCAGTGGCAGAGCCAGGAGCGGTGAGCGCCGAGGGCTACTGTGCTGCGCCGAGGTGGTGAGACCGCCAGACGCAGGCTGCAGGGCTGGCTGCCGCGTGACCTCTCTACCTCTGGGCAGCCAGTGGCCTTTGGGGGGGCAGCTCCTGGCCGGAGCTCCTGGAAGAAGAGAGCGTAGCGAAAGGTGGTCTCCAGCCCTGCTGCAGGGCCCAGGGTCTGCCCTGTCCCCCATCACAGGCAGCGGGCAGTAACCAGGCATCGGGCTTCAAAGTGCTAAGGAGAGCCCACAGTGGCACGGGACCAGCATCGCCAGGGGACCCGTGGATGCCACGGACAGTGCTGCGGTGCACACAGGATCACACCACAGCCCATCGAGGCCAATGTGCAGAACAGCGTTCAAAGCCAGCCAGGGAGGTGCTGGCAGCACTGCCATCTGCGCACTTCAAAAGGGCAGTCACACAGGGAGAGCAGCCCTCTGCAGACTGAGGGAGGGGACAGCCGCACGCACCCCCTGGTGCAGAAAGCGGGGCTGGCAGAGAAGCTGGCACTGGACTTGCGGCTCTCATGGATGGTACTGAAACCGCACTGACTTCCTGGCTTTGGTAACAGCACTTTATCAGTAACTGTACTGCAGTGATGTGAGGAGTCCTCACCAGGGCACTGGATGGGAACACACCCATTCCCCGCACCCTTCTCCCTTATACTGAGTCTAAAACTAGTTTAGAATAAAAAGTTTTGAAAAAAGAGAGACTCCCTAGAATTTACACAGGGAAAGGCACATGGAGCCTGACGGGTGATGCCAAGGGATTCATGACTAAAACTTCTTACTTCTGCCGGGCGCGGTGGCTCACGCCTGCCATCCCAGCACTCGGGAGGCAGAGGCAGGAGGACGGCTGAGTTCCAGGCTTGCCTGGGCTCCACAGTGAGCTCAGGGCAGCCTGAACTGCAAAGCGAGACCCTGTCTCAAAAAAAAAAAAACAAAAAAAACCACCTCTTACTTTTGTACCTAAACCCAAATGGGAACCTAAGTTCAAAGACTATGCCCTTGAGACCAGTGGCTGGAGGGTTCCAGGCCACGCTGCATAGGCAAACAGCATTCATCAGCGCCTCCTCTTAGCCTTCTCATCGGGCCCTTAAGCAAATGATCTTCCCTCGGTAGACAAAGCAGCCCGGCCGGCCTTTCCGCCACGCAGGTGGAGCAGCCCTGCCAGTCAAGGTATCAGCTTCCCTCTGCGTGCCCGCAAGAGCTGCACGGTGACCTCAAGTTACCAAGCAAATGATGCCGCAAATGTATTAGGACTCCAACTACGTGATGAAATGTGCCACTGATTCTTTTTGAAAATGAACAATAACTCTATAGTTTATCATTGGGGAATAGGATGGCTTTATCGCTGAGTTATAGACAGCAAGCTCACAGTAAAGAGCATCAAGGAGACAACAAGAAAACTACCCCTTGCTGTTTTTCCTTCCTGACCTCCTCCCCCAGCGCGGGCCCCTGGCCTTCGCTCCTTCCCACGCTTGTGCTCCCTAACCCTGCGGCACCGCGGCCGCCCTCGGAAAGGCTCGGAGGCAGGCCTCTGAAGCGAGGCTTCCTGCCTGACCCCCAGCGTGGAGGCTGCTGGGCCACAGGCCTGGCCTGACGCCTGCTGTGCACCCACTTCCGCGATGTGACCGTGGCCGCCGCGCTCCGCCCGGACACCAGCATTTGCAGGGCAGACTTCGGTGCCCTGGGCCAGAGACGCGCGGCGGCGGCTCCGCAGAAGTCCCGAGAGCACGCAGGGGTCAGGCTCAGCGTCACAGCGACGAGCCGGCGGTGCTTAAGCTCCAGGCTGAGCGCTCCTCCTCCTCAAGTGTGAGTGAGAGGGGAAGAGCAGGCTGGCACACCTGACCCCACGGTGCCAAGGACAGCCCGCCAGCCTCTCAGTGACTTCCGGCCTGCTGCGTGCTCCCCGTGTGCCCAGCACTGGATGGACTGTCACGCAGCCCAACAGTGATCATTACACTGGACTGAAGCGTCGCCACGGTGATGGGGAGAACGGTGGCGGCGGCGGCGGCAGCTCCTGGGGCCGCGCTCAGTGAGGACACGAGGAGAGGGCTCAAGTGGTCAAGGAGCCGAGCGAGGAAGCCGCCCCTCGGTCCCGCAGGCCTGGAGTCCCCGGAGCCACGTCACCGCCATGAGGAAGAATGAGCTCCCTTCGCCCCACTGCTCCCACTTCACAAGCGTCCTTGGGAAGAGGCCACGGGTTTTTCCTTCCTGAACTTCTTTCATTCCTTCCGCGGTTCATCGTGCTGCTGGCTGGTGACCAGGACGCAGCGGCCTGCACTGGACACAGTTCTGACCCGTTCTGCCCAGGGGCTCCGGGCTAGAAAGAACAGCCGCTGAGCACTGGCGAAGCCAGCCAGTTAGAAGTCCTCACTGTGCACCACCTTGCTCTCCGTGTCTGTCTGTCCCTCCCACTCCGTACATGTGTCTGTTCCTGTTCATGTGTGAGGAGCTGAACATCTCCTGGATCGGATACGAGCAGGGAATGGCTTCAGCTACTCCACTCCCTGAGCAGGTGCACACCCGAATACTCACACGTGCGCACACGCACACACACGAGGTCTGCAGTGCTCCAAGCCACACACTGAAGGCTGAGCGTGTACAGGTGCCCACAGGCTTTTACAAAATGATGGCACAGCTGTTAGAGTTCGGCACCTGAGAGACAGGGAGGCTGGGTCCTCTCGGCAACCCCGGGCTTCGGCAGCTCAGGGGCAGACGAGCGGGCGCCTGTCCATGGTACTGAAACGCCACCCTCTACACAGGGATTTGTTTGGCCTGTGCCAGGCAGCCAGTAACTTCTTCCTTGCCTAGCATCTTCTCCTCAAAAACAAAAGAGAAAAGAGTTCTGTCTGAGAGAAAGTTTCAGTTTTTACGATACTTCATAACCACATACAAGTTGGTATTAAGGACATACAATCGAGTCTGTGC
Organism: Thryonomys swinderianus; assembly: GCA_004025085.1. Lineage (NCBI taxonomy): Eukaryota > Metazoa > Chordata > Mammalia > Rodentia > Thryonomyidae > Thryonomys > Thryonomys swinderianus. Next base: position 8,348 of record PVIC010026001.1, read on the forward strand.
CAACCTCCAGGAAGAGAGACACCTTTGTCCCCGGCGGCAGGACGAGTCTTCCCCGGGAGGTCTCCAGAGCTCCCAAGAGGCTCCTCAGGCACAGGGATGAGGCCAGGACCCCGCGCCCTGCCCTCCGGGAGCCCAACGAACGAACACCGGCAAATGAACAGCGCCAGAGGGTGACTCAGGCTTCTCGCAGCAGAGATGGAAAAGGCCACTTATCACCCACATCTTCAGTACAGAAAATGTCAGCATATGTAACAGAGGAAATGTTGTCTCGGTGTCTGAAAGAAGATTCGCATCATGAGCCACAGGCAGCTCGCTGTCTAAAGGGAAGCACAGAAAGTTCCCGAACAAACTTTTGTAACTGTGAGAGGATTTCTCTTCTGGAGTGTGAAGGGAGCCAGATAGGATTCCCTCTGTATCTCTGTTCATGAATCCAGAAAGTGTCTATTAAAATAAACAGCAGCCCAAAGACTCCAGGTAAACAAAAGCAGAAGAAAGCTGACTAGGAGGGGCTGTGTCAAGGGCTCTGTGGACCCCGAACCTGAGCCCGGGCTGTGCTGGGCACCGGCTGCAATTTAAGGTTAATTAATGTGACACCTGGAACAAGGTCACAGAACTGATTTCCTCCTTCCACGTTTTCCCAAGTCACATGCTATCTGTCTCAACACGGACCCATTTCCAGCTGTCCCCGGGCCGCCTGATGGGCTCTTTCACATCGTACGATGTGTTTGCGAAGAATGAGTCTGTCACGGACAGGCCAACTCTTAACCTCTGCCACAGAGGCCCGAGGCCAGGAGGTCACAACCAATGTCACTGCCCCTCCCCCCAGAGCGCAGATGTACAGGGCACTCGGAGAGTAAGAAACTCTTTATATAAACGTGCAAACGTGCCCTTGGGCACAGGCATCCGAAAAAGCATTCATGGCTGCCAAAAGAATGAAGTGGAGTCTTTACCTCTTCTCTTGAATACTAGGAATACTAACAGCAAGCACTGTAATAAGGAGGAGGAAGAAGAGCAGGATGAGGAGGAGGAGGGAAAAAAAAGGAAGAGAGAATGAACGAAAAAGGAAAAGAGAAAGGAAGAAAGATTCCAGAGGCATTTTTCAAAGAAGTAGAAAAAAAATACTGAAATTCATATAGAACCACACAACTCCAAGAGAAAAATGAAAAAAATAACAAAAAATGGAAGAGCCAAAGCAATACTGAGAAACAAAATAAATCATACTAAAATTATATTACAACGCTCAAATAATCAAAACAGTATGGTACTGTATAAAAGCAAACAGCTAAACAGAGACTCATGGAACAAGGAGCCCAGAAACATATCCTAGCGGGAAAGGTCACGCTGTCGGCCATTGAGAAGACATGGGTGAGAGTGTGGCTGGGTGAGTGGTACGAGCTGCCGGGAAGCTGGATCTCCACACGCAGAGAAGGGACCTGACACTTCTCCTACAGCCTTTACCGCGCACAAGAGCCAAATCAAGGTGGATGAAACACCCAGACATGAGGCCATGAACTGCATGCCTCCCAGGGACCCAGAGGAAAAGCTCTTTCACACTGACCTTGACAAGGGCTTTTTTCCTGAGGTAGGGTCTTGCTGTGTAGCTCAGCTGGCCTTGAACTCATGTCGATCTTCCTGCCTCAGCCTCCCTCTGCAGAGGACTACGGTGGGGACGCCCCGGGAGGCTGCCCTTGCCCTCTGGACGCCAAGTCCAGGTCCCCGGGGACAGGAGCAGGCTGGAGGGAGCTGCCTCCGGGGACGGGGAGGGAGGCTGCGTGGGCTGAGCAGGGCGCCATCGCAGGCGAGCAGGGCACGCTGGCGGGCGACACCTGAGGGCCCTCACCTGCACACAGCAGCCGCTGTCACTGGCAACAGGTCCACGCAGCCCCATGGGGGCAGCTCCCAGAGGCCCCGGGAAGAGCAGAAGAGCCCTCTGGGGTTGACAGACGCTGCCGCTGCGGCGCACACACGTGGGCTCGTCCTGCCAGCCCCGGGCACTCCGGCTTTCCTCCCCGGGGGCGGGCACACAGGTCCTCACGCTGCTCTGCTCACGGCCGGCGGGCTCCGCCCAGGCCCGAGCGGCTCCCTCCGGGCTCCGTCTGCTCGGCAGTGTGAGCACCACGTTCCACAGCAGACGGCGGCGGCTCACGCCCGGGACCCCGGGCCCCACGGAGGCCTGCTCCCACCGCGAAGGGGCCTTCTGATGGAGGGAAGAGCAGGGAGGGCTGCGTGGAGGGAGCAGGCCTGCAGGCTCCAGCTCACAAGAGCTCCCGGTTAAAGGCCTCGCTAACTCGACCTCTGCACGAACAGAGGGTCTGAGCGGCACGGCACCCGTCCTCAGCCATGGAGGGAAGCGCGAGCAGGGGGAGCGGGCTGGGCAGGGACGCCTCTGTCCGAGGGGGGTCCCTCCACGACCCAGTCCCGCCAGGACACGCCCCCGCTACCTCTGCGGCAGACTTCCCCAGGCGTGTCCCTGACCAGGGGCACGAGGGCGCCAGACAAGGGCATGAGCATCTTAGTGACTGCTTCAAGACTACCAGTGAAGCCCATCCATCGTGTGGCAGCGCCGCTGTGCAGAAGCACACACCCGTCTGCTTGGCCTGCCGGCTGCTCACAGGGAGCCCCGAGGCCCAGCCGCACCCGCACCCGCGCTCCCGGGGGACACTGTCCTGCACATTCTACAAGACGCCAGTCACCAACTTCTTCGGGAGGCGTCAGAAGACACAGGGCTGCCAACTGGGCATCCCGGCTTTCAGCCACCTGAACTGTGCCAGGGAGCAGGGCACCATGGGTTCCAGGGCCTCCGTGCCAAGCGCACTGGGGTCAGATTTCCAGACCGTGGGCCTCTGCGCTCCTGGAGAGATCCTCATAAAGGAAGGTGAAGGGAAACCGATACTGACACCGAGCACGATGAAGGGGCAGGTTTGCAAACCCGTCGTGCTCACTGGCCACGCAGGCCCTGTATTACACAGTGGAAACCATTAAATGCACAGTAGTTTTGCCAAGCGGCATTATGCATTTAACAGCTTTATTCATTTAACAGCTCCGGCTCTCATTATATCTGGCCATGTGGTACATGGGGTTTTATGCATTTAACAGTTTAAGAAGGCTCCGTGGTATTTTCTGCTCGTGTGCTCCACACCAGGGTTAGACGGCCCATCTTAGCAAGCTGCGTCTCACTGATCTCATTGATGGGGAGACACCGAGTCATCGGGGAAAACGACTGCACTGAAATCGAGGCGGGAAACGTCGCAGCCTTCTCCAGGACTGTCTGGTCTTCTTCTTTCCCTTTTTTAACGTCTGACAAGAACTGAAGTCACCGCTGCGCTGACAGGGGAAGGGGGCTGGGTCCGCAGCAGACTGACCCACCTACGTGTACCTGGCACTTGAAAGCTCACTAATCCTTGAAAGCCTCCCAGCTGGCAGCACCACAGTGCCAAGGACACTTCCGGTGGCACACCGCGGAAGAGGAGCTCGGGACAGGACCGCGCACTGCCCAGCTCTGCGCACGGCGCGAGGACACCCGTCAGCCAGTTGCGGGGGCCCCATGCCCCGCTCCACATGGCCCCCGCGGCCCCGCTCCACGCGGCCCCCGCGGCCCCGCTCCACGCAGCCCCCGCGTGCTCCGGGGCGCCTCTGCGGTGGTTCTGAGGACCGACCCGACTCCTGCTCGCAGGTGTCCGCGGTCCGCCAAGAGCCGGCCCTTCCCACAGACCAAAGCAGAGGGCGGTCCTGTCCGCCGCTGCCATCCGCAGAGGAGAGCGCGGAGGCGTCACCTGCTCCTCTCCCCGAGCTCCCTGCTCCGCGTCGGCCCGACAAGCCCTACATGTTTACTGGGTGAGCCTCCATGTTTTTCTGCTAAAAGCTTTTAGCGCTGACTCTGGATTTCCCACGTGTGCCTCCTTCTGGCAAAACTGTGCCCTAAACAGAAGAGGAGCACTGCTTGGAGAGGAGTCCCGGGCCAGGCCCGCGGGGGCCCGCGTGTTGGGGCCCGCTGAGCGCCAGGAAGGGGCAGTGCTCTGCTTTCTCTTCCTCTCCGCGCACGTCCATCTTTCCGTCTGTCCGTCTGTCCCACGGGAGGAGATGGGATCGTACAGCAGGGAGAGGACCCACAGGCGCTCGGATGACGCAGCGCGCTCAGGGCTGAGTCTCTAAAACTACGGTTCCTCCGAAGGGAAGCCTGGGCCCTGGCTCGTCTCTCTGGTGAGCTCCAGCGGAGCAGAAGCCCAGGGCAGCCTGAGCAGGGCCCCGGGGTGGCTGCTGCTATGATTATTAAGGAACAGATGTATTTTTATCGCTGGGAGGAGGAGGCAGAGGGTCTCATGCCAGCCCTCAGTTTTGCCCCTTTAAAAGCTACTCACCTGACTTTTATTTGCAGCCACCTTGGCAAACAGGGCTTGGGACACCTTGGCCCTTTTCATCTCCTGTTGGATCTCATCGTAAATGGCAGCTGTGATGTTGACGCTGGCGCCGTCCACCTTAATAGGGAGGTCTGCTGTCGGTGTCGAGGTTTTGGCCTACCAAGAGACCATGAAAATAATGATTTAGAAAGTGCTGTATTCAGCCCAGCCATCTGTGCAGAAATTATCAAAGGACTTTAGTCAGCTGATGCCAAGCTGCGTTTGCTACGGAGGGGCACTTCCTGTCCATTACTCTAATCAGGTTCATTGTGATTGGAAGTAACTGCGGTGCGTTCCTGTAGGGACGTGTGCAGCCCTGGTGACCTGCTTTCCCCTCCCTCCGCCCTGCCCTGTGCGGCTGCCAGGTGGGACGGGCACCCTGGGCTCCAGGCTCTGCACAGGCAGCGAGGGCAGAGCCAGCACGCGGAACGCACACACCTCTCCCGCCTAAGAATGGCCCACCTTGCAGGAAGTCAATTCTTCCAGAAGAAATGAGTAAATGGGTAGAGGTCTCTAAATAATAAATTATTACTCGATTTAATGCACTCCCCAGAGTTGATCTCATTCTTTATTAAAGCTTTACGTATGTCATTTGAGTATGTGTGGGTCCCACCGTTATCATCATTATGCCATCCAGACAGCCACCTAATTTCACCTAGGAAATCAGTGGAAATGAAACAAAATTTCATTTCATGAAACTCGGCTTCGGAAAGCCAGTGATGTCCCGCTTTCATTTCCTTAAACTCATATTGCAATTTTATGTGTTCTGCCGCACACATTTTAATTGAATGATTCCCCGCAGCTTCAGAGACAAATGAAGGACAACCCAGCAGGTGTGCGCTTCCGGTGAGGCAAGCCCTCCACACCTAAAGCCGCTATCTCCGGACTCTCCGAGTGCGGGTCCTGCCCTGCGGGCTCCAGGGCAGAAGGCGGAGGGTCCGCAGGGCCCTCGGCAGCGGTGCCCCCATGGGCAGCCTGCAGTCCCGCTGGAAGGCCTCACTCGCGTGAGGACCCCAAGCAGAGGGCACGGCTGCGACACCATCCAGCGCCACAGGCGTCGGGGGGACAGGGGCAGAGCAAGGCGGAGCAGGGTCTGCCCAGGCCAAGCCGGGCTCCATGCCCGAGTCTCCGGTCCCACAAGCTCCGTCTTGGTGGCCTAGACTTCCGGGACAGCTGCTGTCTAACAGAGCCACGTCTCAGGGAAAGGAAGCCAAGGGCAGCCTTCCCCAGGCCTGACACTCCAGGAAAGCTCAACTTGCATCTGAGTCCGACAAGCATCCAGCCAAGCGGGAACCATCACGTCCCACCCCAGGATCCCGGGCGCTCTGCCGAGCCGCAGGGAAGGTGCAGTCCCTGCACTGCCCCGCGCGGCCTCGGCTCGCAGGCTGCGGCCTCTGCAGGGTCTTCCTCCCTTCGGCCTCAGGCCTTCCCGTCGCAACCCGCCCACTCTAAGGTCTTCAAGAAACTCCTTTTTCTTGTCCAAAGCCCAAACCACATGCATTCCCCTCCTAGGGGAATGTCTTCCAGGGATTCCGGCCTTTCTCAACTGTCTCCACGAGCACCTCCAACAGTCTCCTCTCTCCAGTCAGTTGTCTCTGGACCCCGAGGGAGAGACTGAACGCCCTTCAGAAACGACACTGTGTGTGCAGGAGCCCAGATCTGGACTCTGAACAGCTGGGGCTCAGGTCCAGCACTGCCACTCAGCCCCGAAACCGCTGGGAGTTATTTATCACCTGCAAATATGCCTGTTCTCTCATTGGTCCATGGGAGAGCATCACAAAATAGCGGCGAAGGGACTCAGCACAAGGACAGCTGACACTAGGAATGCTTGGTGAGCATGCGGGTCCCCACTGCATTACTACAAAGCGCCCTTAGGAATACTGGGGAAGCCCAGGGCCACCGAAGAGGCTCTGGAGGCTGACCGTTCACGTGAGTCGTTCTGCTTGTCACTGAAGGCACTGGGCGCCTCAGGCACAGGGAAGCCCACTGTGCCATCGGTCCTAGCCACGAGAGCTCCAGCAGAACCCTGAGTCGTAGGCGTTCCCGCATGTTTTCAGGCTTTAGTGACGCCCTTCCTGGACCTGTGACCATCAGATGGAGCAGAGAATTGCACAGAATGTACACACAAGTGTACTCTTGCAACTGTACTCTCAAAATACATGCCTAAGGCCCAGAGATTTAGCTCAGTGGTTCCGGCACCTGCTTCACAAGCTCAGGGTCCTGAGTTCAATCCCTGGTAACCACATACAACAATGCTGGGA